>WNWK01049075.1:0-13325 GCA_009830355.1 Cherax destructor | reverse complement strand
AGTCATAAGAGGCAGTAAAACAGACTCATGAAATCAACATACGAATAGATGCCGCGGGCCCACCCCATACGGGGGAAAGTGTTCCTCCAGTTCAAGGGAAAAGGCAATTAAAATTCTTTTAAAAAGAAAAATCAAAGGATTTTTTTCCCGGGCAGACTTGAAAAAGGGGGGGCATAGATGGAGCCCTAAAACGGCCCAGTGATTCCAATTTCAGTGGCAGGGGAAGGGGGGTGTTTCGAACCGGCAACCGAAAACCCCAGGGCCGGGTGGGGAAATTCCACTAACCGCATTTCCCGACTGATTATTGGGGAAGTGACCAAAAAATAAAAAAAACCAAACCATGCGGAACAATACACACAAACCCCAAAAAAAAAGAGGAGCTTACGACGGGCCCATTGGCCCTTTTTAAAAGTCACTAACACAAGAGACGGGGAAGGGGTTTTAAGGCAGGAAGAGGGGGAGGGAAAGAGAGGGGGAAAATGGAGTAAGTAGTGGAATTAGTGTAGTAATAGTAGTAGTGGGACGTCATATTTAGGAAAGGAGACGCAATGGGGGGGCCCGCGGGGGGGGGGCCCCGGGAAACACAGAGGGGGAAGGCGAATAAAATGGGAAAAAACAACAAAAGAAAAAAAAAAAAACCCATGGGAAAAAAAAGGGGAAGGAATCGGGTTTAAAGTCACGGGTTTCTGAAGTTTAGGAACAATGTAATGAGGGGAAAGCATCAACAGAGACGCCGGGGAAAAATTCAACGGGAAAGTTGTGTAAAAGGGAAAACCCCCAAATAAAAGTTGGACGGGGGGGGGCATTTTAGCAAAGACCAATCAATGGATGACTGTGATCTCTGCATGAAAAGCATTTTAGTTCGGGCCCTAACACTATTTTGTGCTCCTCAGTCTTCAAAAAGGAGGGGCCGTTTCTCAAAATTTTGAAGGGGAAGGAAGCAAAAAAGGGGAAGACACCGGAAAAATCTGTAGGGGGGGGAAAAAACGTTGGTGCGGGTGTTGTCTGACAAAGGAATTTGATGCAAAGGAACGGAGAGAGGCTGAATTAGAAAAACCAGAGATGGGGGGAAGGAGAGGACTGGAAAGTTCTGGGGGAGAAAGGGTTTGGGGGGAGAAAAAGTCCTTTGGGCAAAAACAGAGTCATGAAAGGGGAAGGGGTACCCTAAAAATAATTTTGAAGTAAATTTCTGCTTCAAAAATGAGGACCCAAATGGGAGAGCACGGAAAAAAGGGGGAATAAGAACCTTTCTTGACAGGGGGCATGTAGAAATTAATGACATGCCACGGGGGTTTGGGCCCGGAAAGGAAAACCTGCGGGCCTTCCAGAGAGGGAATAAGGGTTATTCTCCCCTATCCTTAATGTCTTTCTTGATTTATCCGTCTTTGTGTGGACTCTATCCCTTTTCCTTTAAGGTAAATATTTTTAAACCTTTGGGCGCTATGGGCTCCCCTTATCTCTTGTTTTTTAATTTTAATGGGAAAAGAGACTGTCCCTTTTTCCCATTTGAAGGTCCTTCCTCTGGCCCCTATGTGGGGGCTTTTGCTTTTGGCCTCATGGCTCAAACCATTTTTGATGCTCTTAATTCTTCCCCCTTCCCTTAAGTTTAAAGCTGATTGGGAATCTAATTTTTGTTCCTTTCCCCGATTTCATGTCCCCCCTCAGTTTCAGGTTTTTCCTTCCCCTTCATTTGGGGGAAAAAGGATTTTTCTGACAGACTGAGAAAAAAATAGTGGGTTGCCGACACTAATAATGCCTTTTCTGTATGCCCCGAATCACATCACCTATTGATTGGTCTTCTGCTAAAACGTCTCCCACGCCAATTTCTGGGCCCCCCGGTTGAATCCCCCAAAACCCCTTTTTTCCCGTGTTTTCCCGGGTTTTTTCTCTGTTGTCTTTCCTCTCTCAACATTGTTAAACTTAAAATTCAAAAACCCCTTTTTTCCGTTCCTTCCCTTTTTTCCCTTGGGGGTTTTCCCTTTTTTCTTTTTTTTGCCTTTTTGTCCTTTTTTTTTCCCCCTTTTCCCCCCCCTTTTTTCTCCCCCCTTGGGGGGGTTTCATTTCCCCTTTCCTGAATATGACTGTCTCCCCTTACTATTTCTACTACCACCCCCACTTCCCATTATTCCCCCCCCTTGTCCCCCCCTGTGTGCCTCCCCAAAAACCCCCCTTTCCCCCGTCTCTGTGTGTTGTGTGACTTTGTAAATGGTCCAAATCAGGCGAAACGTCGTGTAAACCCCCCTTTTTATGTGGGGGGTTGTGTGTTTTTGACCTGAAACTTAATCTCCCCAAAGGGTTTTTGTCCCCGTTGACCGGTAAAATTGTCTTTCTGCAAAAGAAGGAATCTTTTGTGGTTCTGATCCCAAAACCCCCCCCAGCGGGCCGCCCGTACCCCGGCACAAGCAGGAACCCCAAGGCACCTTTGAATTTCCCGAGGTTTGGGGATAGAAGGAAGATGCTTAAGACGGAGGCGAAAAGGTAAAAACACATAAGGAGGGGGGGGGAAGGAACCTCTAAAAAACCCGGAATATGTGCGAAAAAGGCCCCATTTTGCCCTCAATTTCCACGGGGCAGGGAGGTGAAAATCAAGGGGACCTAAAGGGTGATTGGGGAAAAGATCCATCTTTTCCGGAACGCCCGGTAAAATCAAGGACAGTTGATGAAAAGCAGATGGAAAATCGATGCAGGGAAAAATAGTAGGAGCCCTTTTAAAAATGGAGGGGAAAAAGCAAAAATGCCCCAACGAAACGGGGTCCATCGACCCCCCCAAAAAAGGGGGTGCTTAAAACGCCGTAATGAAAGGTGGCGGAAGGGAAAAACCAAAAAACAAACGGGATGGCAATGCCCCCAAGGGGAGAATAAGGACAATACCATTTTTCAATGGATACGGGCCGGGTAAGTAAAAAAGAATGAAATAGAGCGGGTAGGGAAAACCCCCGTGCATATAAAAAACACTTTTTAAAATTCCATCGGAAAAAAATCGATGAAATAACAAATCATAGCCTAAAAAAGGGCCGAAAAAGAGGTTGCAAGGGGCTTGCAAACAGACACCAACGGGGGAAAATGGGGAGAAACACCTAAGCTCCCCGGTTCCTCTGGGGCCCCCGGATTTCCCTGCAAATAAGCCATAAAAAAATTTGGACTAGGGTTGTCCCGGTGGGGCAGAAAAATCTGTAATCAAAGGGTAGGAGGTGCTGTAAAGGGAAAGGGGGGGGGTGATGGAGAAGGGGGAGGAGGGGGAGGGGGGGGTCCATAACGGTTGTCTGCAAAAATCCTGCAATAGCCCCAGCTTTGGAATCATGATGGGGGGGGGACCCATTAAGTGAAAGGAGGAGGAGTGTGGCGACAATCTGGGAGACCATCACGGTACAAAGTAAGGCGTGGGGATGGAAGGGAGACTGTCAAAGGGGGGCTTGAGAGGGGACAGGAGTAAAGGCCTGGGCGGGGCAGTCAAGGAAGGAACGTGGGGGGGGACAGGGGATGAAGACATTGTACGGGAGGAGGATGAACCTCCACACACGTTACAAACTAGTCGGAGGTGCAGAACCCGGCAATGGGGATTTTGTGGACTTATAAGAAGGGGGGCTGAGGTTTAGGTGGTGAAGAGGGCATGTAGACACAGAACTGTGCGAGTGAGAGAGGAAAGTGGACAGAGGGATGCCGAGGGTAGGGACCTCGGACCCCAAGAACACAAAAGGATTTGAGACAGGGGTGACTGAGGAGGGGGCGACCACAGAGGAACCGGGAAGTTGGGACCCCACAAGTGAGGGACGTTGCAATGCGAGAATAGGAAAACGGGAATCTCCCCTTTGGCGAGATGAGAGTGGCCATAGCATATGAGAAGCCTTCCACCTCTTTGAGACAACGTTTCCGCTCATTCAGGTAAACCTGACAATGGCGGAGTAAAATGGATGCGCCCATGACAGTTAAGGCAAGAGGGGAGGTAGTTACAAGGACTGGCATGGGTCGGCACCACAGACTGGGCATTTGGCCATGGACCTGCAATATTTCGGGTGGATGACCAAAGCCAGCAGTTTCACACTGTTGTGGTGTAGGGGTCACCTTTCAAACTTTGTAAACGTTGACCTGCAAAAGTAGACTGAAGGTGGATGTTCCCGGCTGTCAAATGTTAAACAAGCTATATTGCAAGGATAACGTCTTTGCTTATTGGCAGGAAGGACAAAAGTGTCAACTTTAAGGATAGGGAGTTCTTGGAGTTCAAGCTGCTCCAAAATGTCATCACCACATGTCTGGAAATTCCGTTGGACAATGGTGTGGGGGTAAAATGACAGTCCACTACAAGAATTGAGAATGATGCTTGTCAATAGTGATAGGAATAGTATCTATGGTCGTAAGGAGGGAAAGATCACGAGCGGGCCCAAATTCTGGACCGTGATGATAGTGCGCTCTTGGGAACATGAAATGAGATATCTTTACCTACATGGTGTAGGAGAGCTTACCAATATATGATCGGAAGGATAGTTTAGGAGAGGTCGGGGGGTAGAGTGGCAGAGCATTTAAGGGGGTGCGTGACGGGCTGGTCGTTTCTGGGGATGAATGAGAAGGAAGTGTCGAGTCGTCATGTAAGGGTCTTGGTTGTTTGGATGAGGGACCCGAGGCGGTCCAACGTGTGACGGGCGGGCGATTCGAAATTGCACCTTAAGGGAGAACGGGAATCAAGGTCAGAGAATAGCGAAGGTCAGATATATCGAAAGGGCCAGTCGGAACCCGGTACCTGAAGCAGGTGACGAACCCGGCACCAGCAAGAGGTACAGGGGTATTAGAGTTGTCCGAAGAAGTTGTCCAAACGGTAGGGGCAGAACTAGGTGCGGTATCAAGAAGGGGCCGGGGTAGGTTCACGGTTAGGGCATCCATGGTTAGGGTTACTTCTTTCTTTTTTTTTTTAAGAAAAAAAAAAAAAAATAAAAAAAAAAAATAAAAAAAAATTAAAAAGGGGAATGTGGAGGAATAGCCTAGGAGGAATGAAAGGGCTAAACTTCCTCCCGCCCAAGAGGACCTCAACACCTAGTAGTGCAGATGCTGCATGGAACCCATGTAATACCCTACCCTTCATGCCAGTAAACCAGCAACCGGGATAGCAACCTCACATCCACCGAGCACCTCGGCAGACAAAAGAGAGGGGGGGCGGATATCTGCCACAAAGCATACCCTTCGCCACCACCACGGAATCCAAAAGGTGGCCTCCCAGAGATACACCCCGCCCGAAGGATACCAAGGCCACCCCCTGGAGACCAGTGAGGTCGGACATCCCCAGGCGATCCGGGTTCCCCGGGCCCAAACTACACCACCGCCAAGGACCTCAACAGAATGGGATGGACCACGATACCCTTCCCCCCCCCTAGGAACTAGAATGCCTGTGGAAAGCTCCCAGGGTAAAAAAGAATGAAATAAGGGAGGGATGAGGAGGAAGAGTAGGAAGGGAAAAAGAGAGGATGGAGGAGATGGGATAGGGGGGGATTGGGGGTATTAGGTTCGGTCTGAGGAAGAAGACCAAAATGTCTAATTCCTCAGACCAAGAGCCTATTCACCACACCAAGGAGCCCCCTTGAAGAGGTATTCATTCTAGAGTATATATCATGTTTCTATGGTTTTTTTTTATTAACACATCAGCCGATTTCCACCAAGGCAGGGTGGCCCGAAAAAGCAAAACTTTCATCATCATTCACTCCATCACTGTCTTGCCAGAGGGGTGCTTTACACTACAGTTATAAAACTGCAACATTAACACCCCCTCCTTCAGAGTGCCGGCACTGTACTTCCCATCTCCAGAACTCAAGTCCGGCCTGCCGGTTTCCCTGAATCCCTTCATAAATGTTACTTTGCTCACACTCCAACAGCATGTCAAGTATTAAAAACCATTTGTCTCCATTCACTCCTATCAAATATGCTCACACGTGCTTGCTGGAAGTCCAAGCCCCTCACACACAAAACCTCCTTTACCCCCTCCCTCCAGCCTTTCCTAGGTCGACCCCTACCCCGCCTTCCCTCCACTACAGGTTTATACACTCTTGAAGTCATTCTGTCTCGTTCCATTCTCTCTACATGTTCGAACCACCTCAACAACCCCTCCTCAGCTCTCTGGATAAGTTTTGGTAATCCTGCACCTCCTCCTAATTTCCAAACTCTGAATTCTCTGCATTATTTTCACACCACACATTGACCTCAGACATGACATCTCCACTGCCTCGAGCCTTTTCCTCGTTGCAACATTCATCACCCATGCTTCACACCCATATAAGAGTGTTGGTATAACTATACTCTCATACATTCCCCTCTTTACTTCCATGGACAAAGTTCTTTGTCTCCACAGACTCCGAAGTGCTCCACTCACCCTTTTCCCCTCATCAATTCTATGATTCACCTCATCCTTCATAGACCTATCTGCTGACATGTCCACTCCCAAATATCTGAATACATTCACCTCCTCCATACTCTCCCCTCCAATCTGATATCCAATCTTTCGTCACCTAATCTTTTGTTATCCTCATCCCTCTCTCTTTCCTATATTCACCTTCAATTTTCTTCTTTTACACACCCTACCAAATTCATCCACCAACCTCTGCAACTTCTCTTCAGAATCTCCCAAAAGCACAGTGTCATCAGCAAAAAGCAACTGTGACAATTCCCACTTTGTATTTGATTCTTTTCTTTTAACCCACACCTCTTGTCAAGGCCCTCGCATTCACTTCTCTTACAACCCCATCTATAAATATATTGAACAACCACGGTGACATCACACTCCTTGTCAAGGCCCACTTTTACTGGGAAATAGTCCCCTCCTATCACACACTAACCTGAGCCTCACTTTTTTTTTCAACAAGTCGGCCGTCTCCCACCGAGGCAGGGTGACCCAAAAGAAAGAAAATCCCCAAAAGAAAATACTTTCATCATCATTCAACACTTTCACCACACTCATACATAATCACTGTCTTTGCAGAGGAGCTCAGATCTGACAGCTGAGAATAGTCCTCCAAGCTGTCACTATCCCAGAACCCTCCTTAAAGTGCAGGCATTGTACTTCCCATTTCCAGGACTCAAGTCCAACTAAATCAATTAACTGGTTTCCTGAATCCCTTCACAAAATGTTACCCTGTTACACTCCAACAGATCGTCATGTCCCAAATACCATTCGTCTCCATTCACTCTATCTAACACGCTCACACTACTTGCTGGAAGTCCAAGCCCCTCGCCCACAATACCTCCTTTACCCCTTCCCTCCAACCTTTTCTAGGACGACCCTACCCCGCCTTCCTTCCCTACAGATTTATACGCTCTCAAAGTCATTCTACTTTGATCCATTCTCTCTAAATGACCAAACCACCTCAACAATCCCTCTTCAGCCCTCTGACAAATACTTTTAGTAAATAACAAAAAGGCACAATCCGTGACTGGAACAATACACACACACCCGCACATATAAAGAGAGGGCTTGCGGACGTTTACCGACTTGGACCATTTACAAAGTCACAGTGTGACTTTGTAAATGGTCCAAGTCGGGCGAAACATCGTCGTAAGCTCTCTTATATGTAGTTGGTGTGTGTACTTAGTAACTCCACACCTTCTCCTAATTTCCACATTCCGAATTTTCTGCATAATATTTACACACACATTGCCCTTAGACAGGACATCTCCACTGCCTTCAGCCTCCTCCTCGCTGCAGCATTTGTAATCCATGCTTCACACCCATATAAGTGTGTTGGTACCACTATACTTTCGTACATTCCCTTCTTTGCCTCCATGGATAACGTTTTTGTCTCCACAGATACCTCAATGCACCACTCACCTTTTTCCTTCATCAATTCTATGGTTAACCTCATCCCTCATAAACCCATCCGCTGACACGTCAACTCCCAAATATCTGAAAACATTTACTTCTTCCATAATCCCTCTCTCCAATGTGATATACAATTTTTTTTTATTTAAATCATTTGATACCCTTCACCTTACTCTTATTTATGTTCACTTTTAATTTTCTCCCTTTTTCACATCCCAAACTGCCACTAACCTTGCAACTTTTCTTTAGAATCTCCCAAAGCACAGTATCATCACAAAAAGTAACTGTGTCAACTCCCTTTTTGCATTTAATTCTCCATAATTTAATCCCCCCCCCCCCAACCCCCCAGCATTTATTTTTTTACAACCCCATCTATAAATATATTAAACAACCATGGTGACTTCACATCCCTGTCTAAACCCTTTTTCCCGGAAGTAATTTCCCCTCCCCCGTAACCTGAGCCTCACTATCCTCAAAAAAACTTTTAAAGCCTTCGAACCTACTTTTTCCCATACACTTGAACATTTGCCATTGCCCCCCTATCCACTCTATCTATCCCTTTTTCTAAATCCATAAATGCAAAAAAAAACTTTTTACCTTTATCTAAATACTGTTCACATATATGCTTCACCTGGTAGTGGTTGGTAGACAGCCCCCCGGGGGAGGTAAAAGTTGAAGTGAGTGTAAAAAGCCTGTAATTGTTTACATGATGGTAGGATTGCTGGTGTTTTTTTTCTGTCTCATAAACATGCAAGATTTCAGGTACATCTTGCTACTTCTCACCTTAGGTCCCCTACACATTCATGTACAAGCATATATATACACACCCTCTGGGTTTTTTTTATTTTCTTACTAGCTTGTACTTATTTCCTTTTATCTCCAGGGGGGAAGTGGAACAGAATTTTCCTCCGAAAGCCTGCGTGTCGAAAGGGCAAAAATCTGGGAGAAAGGGGCTAGTAACCCCTTCTCCTGTATATATTACAAATGAAAATTTGGGGAAATTTTCTTTTTTTTTTGGGGACCCCCGGGGGGAAAGGCCGTGTTGAAAGAAGAAAGAATATATGCTTCACTGTAAACATTTATTACACATCCCCCACCCGCTAAAGCCTCCTTGCTCATCTGCAATCCCACTCTCTGTCTTACCTCTAATTCTTTCAAAATAACCCGCCATAAATTTACCTGGTAACTCAGTAAAAATTTTTCCCCATAATTTTACTCTTTTATCCCCCCTTCCCCTTTTTATAAAGGGAAATAATCTTCTCCAATCCGGGACCTTCCCCCCTTTCTTTTATTTATTAAAAAAAAAACCAACCACCCAGCATATATAGAGGTGGTTATGATCCCAGTGTTATCCCCCGTTTCACCCTTTAAAAAATGACAGCAATAAATCCAAACACCCACGTCTGCTGGTCTGATATGACGGCATTCCCGCAAGTGTCCAGTAGCAGCCATCGTAGATCCTATCGGCGGTAGGTTTTGATAATTATGAAGCCCCCTCCCACAACCGTGTTGGGGAAAAGTCCATCCCCCAATTCCCATCATTGGGCCGTGGGGGGCAGAAAGATATCCTGGGGTAGGAAGGACAACAGAATATTGAAGGGCCCCATGGGAAGGTTTGGCCTCGATGCCTCTAAGAACTCATTATGATACAAGTTTTTTTGAAAGTAGACTGGATCAAGTAGCCATAACAGCAAAGGGGAAAAACTGTGTTGTGGATGCTCTTGGCCTCCCCTCTTCTGCCCCCGTCACAACACACCACTATTTTTTGTCTTCTAAGATACCAACCCTCCAAAACTATATCCCCCACCTGCTTTTTAAAATTTTATCTTTTCCCATCAATCCCCGCTGCCTTAACCCCCTTCATTCTACCCACTGCCTCACGAACTTTTCCCCCCACCCACAACTGGCCTTCCCCCCCTACAAGATGTTATTCCCCCTTCCCAAAACAAAAACACAGCTTCTCTGTCTTCATAAACATTTAACCCCTCAAAAAATTCCCTCCATCTTGTCCTCAACTCCATTTTAAAAACTCCCCTCCTATTTTTAACTGTCAAATCCATTTGTTCCCTAGGCTTTCAACTTATTAATCTCGCCCAAAACTTTTTCTTATTTCAACAAAATTTGTTTATAACATCTCACCCACTATCTCATTTTTCTTTTTAAATTTGGGAAGTGGAGAATGGTTATTAATATTGTTTATTATTTCATATTAGATGTTTTGATAGATAAATGCAAGAGTTTATATTAGTGTCAATTGAAGGGTTATCTTGTCCTGCCCAAACAAACCCCCTGCCTCTCATATGCCAAAAGCTTTAAAAAGGAAAACTGATTCAATGTTCATTTTTTTCCATTAAAATTAGTGCTTTATATTTATTTTCATTGTTTTCTGTATGTAAAACTATAGTATTTATTTTTTAAAAAAAATTAAATTTTTTTTGTGAATATTTTTGGGTGAAACAGATTAATTGTATTTACATTATTTCTTAGGGGAATTATTAGTTGACTTTCGGGTGTTCGAGTTGGGGCCCCAGCTCCGGGAACGGATTACCCCGAAAACCGGGGGGTCCACTGTATGGGTCATACCAACACTTTATTTGGGGGAGGCATGGGGGGTGAGTGTTGCAATAAGGAAAAGGGCCCAAATGGAGATGTCGGGGTCTGGGGGGCAATGCAGTGTGAACATACTGAAAGAGAACAAAGGTTTGGAAATTAGGAGGAGGTGCGGAGTTACTAAAAGCTTTATTCAGAGGGCGGGAGGAGGAGTTGTTGAGGTGGTTCAGACATTTAGAGAGGATGGAACGAAACAGAATTTTTTGGGAGAGCACATAAACTTAGGGGAAAGGGAAAATTTGGGGTAGGTTCGGCCAAAAAAAAGGTTAGAGGGGGGGGGAAAGGGGAGGTTTTGGGGCGGAGGTTTGGGACTTACAGCAGGGGAGCATGTTTATAGTAGCTAGTAGAGGGGAAATGGTTTTTGGGATTTGATGTACTGTTGGAGTGTGAGAAAGGTAACATTTACAAAAGGGGGATTCGGGGAAACGGGGCAGGCTGAACTTGAGTCCGGGAGGTGAGAGGTACAGTGTTTGGGGCACTTTTAAAAAGGGGGTGTTATGTTGCAATTTTATAACTGTAGTGTAGGAAACACCTCTGGCAAGACAGGATAAGTGAGGAAAAGAAAATGCTGTTTTTTTTCCGGGGTCACCCTGCCTTGGTGGGAAAGGGCCAAATGTTAAAAAAAAACAAAAAATCCGGGGTAGTTTTTTGGGGTAGACAGAAACCCGCCCAGGAAGGTACTACCACCCCGCCAAGTGAACCTGTAATTGTTTTACATGATGGTAGGATTGCGGGTTTCCTTTTTTCTGTCTCATAAACATGCAAGATTTCAGCTATGTCTTCCCACTTCTACTTACACTTAGGTCACACAAACCGCGACATACACATATATATACATACCCATCTTGGGGGTTTTTATTTTCAAATAGGTCTTGCCCCTTCTTTTTTTTCTTTTTATCTCCATGGGAAAAAGAGACAGAATTCTTCCCCCTGTAAGCCATAAGTGTTCTAAGAGGCAACTAAAGTGCTGGGGAAAGGGGGGAGTAACCCCTTCTGATAAAAAATTAAAATTTAAAAAAAAAAACAAAGGTTTTTCATATTTTAGGGAAACATGGGGGCCCAGGATTGTATTTGCAGTGAATATTAAGGGCCCATATAACAAAAAGGCAAAATACCGTGACTGGAACAATAAAAAACACAAAACCCCCACAAAAAAAAAAAAAGAGGAGCTAAGACGAAGCCGTCCACTTGGGCCATTTACAAAAATCACATTAACACACAGGACAGGGAAAAAGGGGTTTTTAGGGAGGCAGACAGGGGGGGCCCCAAAAAAATGGTGGAGGGGTAATAATGGAGGAGTAGGGGTAGAGTAGTGGAGTCGGGCATATTCTGGGAAAAGGGGAAATCAAAGAAGCGGGGGGCCCCCATAGGGTAAGGGCAACAACACAGAGGGGGAAAATGAAATTTTTTAAAAAAATAAAGAAGGACAAATACAAGGCAAAAAAAAAACACAGAGGGGGAGAAAGGAGAAAGAGAAGGGGAAAGAGATAGAAAGGGGGAAAGGGAAACAGGTTGTCACGGGTGTTCTGAAGTTTGGAGCATTTAACAATGTAATGGGGGAGGAAAGCATCAACAGAGACAAAAACCAGGGGGTAAGATTCAAAAGGGAAAGTTTGGGATAAGGGAGGATTCAACCAGACGCACTGTGAAAGTTGGACGTAGGGGGACAGTTTTAGCAGAAGACCAATCAATAGGGTGACTTGTGATCTCTGGGCATGACAGAAAAGAGCATTATTAGGTGCGCCCCAATACTATTTTTTTTGCCCCTGGGGGCCGTCAAAAAGAGATCCCGCTTCCCAAAGTACTGAAGAGGACAGGAGGCAAGAAATAGAGTAGACACCAGGAGAATCTATAGAGGGGGGGGATGAACAGATTAGGGGAAGAGGTTAGTCTGGGGTAAGTTTGATGCAAGGAACGGAGAGAGTTGTTGAGTTAGAGATTATTATTATTATTTAATCAAAGAAGCCAAACCCATTTATATAGCTTGAGATTAAGAACCAGGATGGGGAAGGCAGAGGACAGGGGGTTCCCCGGGGTGGGGTTTAGGAGAAGAAAGTCCATTTGGCACAGGAAAGCAGAGTCAATGAAAAGGGGAAGGGAGCCGGGGGAAAATGAATTAGAAGGTAAATTTCTGCTTCAAGGAATGAGGATCACAAAAGCGGAGAGCACAGAAAGAGGGAGATAAGAACACTTTTCTTGACAGAGGGGGCATGATAAGACAAATAGTGAAGTACATGCCACTGTGCATAGGTTGGGGACACAGAAAAGGCAAAACCTGTAACTGAGGGTGGACATGAACATCAAAGGGAAAGGGAAGAATTAGTTCCCAATCAGCTTTAAACTTAATGGAAGGGGGAAGATTATTAAGAGCATCAAGAAATGGTTGGGAAAAGACTTGACTGAGGCCAAAAAGCAAAAATGTCATCTTGCGGGCCAGAGGAAGGACGACATCAATAGTGGGAAGAAGAACAGTCTCAAGTATTCCCTGAAAAATTAGCAAGAACAGGAGAAGAGGAGAGCCCATCGACACCAAAGGTTTGAGAATAATATTTACCTTGAAAAGAAAAAAAATTAGAGTCCAACAAAAGGGGAAGAAGATCAAGAAAGACATCAATAGGTATAGGGGGATAAGAACCCTTCATTGGCCCTTCAAGAAAATTAAACATTCAAGGGACTTATGAAGAGGGGCTCGACATCAAGACTAAGCATCTTACAGATCGGGGAGAGGCGAACCCGTTTGATGAAGTCTTAGTGCGAAAGGGGCGGGTTTTGTGTAATATTAAAGGGCCTTACTGTACATGACATGAGCTTAAAAGTGTTTTCATATTTTTATAAAAAATGTGGAATAGTTAATACAACTTTTCAAGTTTCTTTTGATAAACTGTTCCATAGCTGGGCCCATTATCTGCATGGAGTTCCC
>WNWK01049074.1:0-13325 GCA_009830355.1 Cherax destructor | reverse complement strand
ACCGAGGCATGGTGACCACCGAGGCAGGGTGACCACCGGGGCAGGGTAACCACGAGACTGGGTGACCACCGAGGCAGGGTGACCCCCGAGGCAGGGTGACCACCAGGCTGGGTGACCACCGGGCTGGGTGACCACCGAGGCAGGGTGACCCCCCGAGGTAGGGTGACTACAGAGGCAGGTTGACCACCGAGGCAGTGTGACCATCTAGGCTGGGTGACCCCCGGGGCTGCGTGACCACGAGGCGGGGTGACCCCCGAGGCAGGGTGCCCAAAAAAATTTTAATTGAAACAAAAAAGGGGGGGTTATGCCCCTTGCTCCCGGCATTTTAGTCGCCTCTTACGACATGCATGGTTTAGGAAAAAGGATTCTTGTCCACTATCCCATACAGATAAAAGGATATAAAGAACAAGAACTAAAGAAAATAAAAAAAAACCCCAGAGGGGTTTTAAATATATGGGGGCACTTGAATGTGTAGTGTGCCAAATGTAAGTAAAGTAGCTAGATATACCTGGTATCCCGCGTGTTTATGAGACAGAAAATAAGACACCAGAAATTACCACATGTAAAGCAATTGGGAACATACAAAAATCAAATCGGTTAATAAGGTAAAAGGGGACAGGCTGTTTAAGAGGCTTAAAACGGGATTGGGGGGCAAAGCTAAAAGTTAAAGACACAGATGAGCAACAGGGAGGGGGCAGTGGAAAAACCTCAATGAGGAAGTAGTGGAGGCAGGCCCATAGCAATCTTAAGGCAGGTATAGGGCCTACAAGGCACGATGGAGAATCTGGCAAGCGGTACGATACAGGGGGCCAGAAACTAGAGATCAACCCTTGCAACTACAAACGGGTGAGTACAGACTTTCCAGTGTTGACACCCATCATTCAAGATTCTCGACCCACAATTAGAAATAATAAAATGACGATCTTTTTGGAGGTGTGTCGGTGGGTGGGTTAGGGGGAGTGGGTGGGGTGGGTCGGCGGAGCCCCCCCTTCCCCCACTGGTATTCCCATCTCGGGGCACCTAGCCATCTTCTATTCTCATCGTCAACTATTTTCACACATCCTTGAACTATTCCGCTGCATATTTGGTTTTCTATTTCTCTAATGCGTTTACTGTCTGTTCAAACAACGTATTAGCCCTTCCATCTCTTCTACCGCCCCCATCAACCATTCTTCCTCCCATCACGCTGTCTAACAAACCCATCTTTCAACTGTTTCACCATTCAGGAGAAAGCAAAGATCTAACATATCACTGTCTAACTTTATTTAAATCACTTAAATATATGTTAAAATACCTAGAGCAACTCATGTATTTACACAACACATGAGAGTGACTGTGTATTTGAAACACTCTTACAAGTGATACCGTAACATACTTCAACCTAATTTTTAAACCCGGGAGCAGAACAAATGTAGAATCTCACTTATATGTTAAATCACGCATAAATGTATTTTCAGCATTTCTTCAAAACTGGAGACTTTAACGGAAAAATAGTGTTCTAACACCCTACCCAATATTTGAATTTCATGAAATATTTTGATTGTAAGATTCAGTCCGTTTCTGAGTTTCTAAATTTTTTAATAACACCAGTTTTTTTGTAATATATATCCATGTGTGTGTGTGTGTGTGTGTGTGTGTGTGTGTGTGTGGGGGAAGCGCTAAACCTGTGGGTTATTCAGTGTAATGAGTTGTGGAGACTCGTTCTTCGTCTGCTAATCGCGAGACAGGACTGTCCTTCCTCACTGCCCTACCAAGCCCGGATACTCAACATGCTTTTGTTTTGCAGGTGGCGAGCAGTGAAGAGGAGGCTGTCGAAGTGGACGCGTCGCAGACGCAAGATGGCGAACCAACCACAGACTCACACGTCGTCCCGGCATTAGACGCAAACGTCGCCCAGGACCGCTCAGGGCATAGCACAACGCGATGACAACAAGGATAGCGCCGGCGACATCCCCGAGGACCAGATTGCCATGGAGGCCACCGACAAGAAAGTCTCCATATCCTCGCTATCCCTACGCTATCCCAGTCCCTCTTCCTGTGCCAGTGTCGCCGGGCTCTCTCGTCATCCCGGATTTTCCACAAAGGGCCTTGTGACGCTAATGCCAAGGAAGGTACCGGAGGTGCGCCCTCAGACCAAAGGGACCCCCAAGCGCTCAAGGCCCCCCTTCCGTCTCCCACCTCCTCCTCCACCTCCAGTCTTTGGTAACGTAAAGCCCCAAACTTCCATCTACAAGGTCCCTCCTCCCCACTAAACGACTATGCTCTCCCCACTCCAGTAAAGACCCCACCACCAACACAACAGTCTATTTATTCTCCCCTCCACAACAGCCTATATACTCTCCCTTCCACCCCCTTTCCCCCTCAGTCACCAACCCCAGCTACAGTGGCCCTCCACCGCCACAGCCAAATTTCTCTCCCCCTCCACCCGTAAACACTGACCAAAATTACGGAATCCTAAACCAGCCGATATTTTCACCACTACACTGACACACCGTGTGTTGATACACTGCCTGCACCACTACACTGAAACCCCGGTGTTGACACCCCGCCCCACCACTACACTGAAACACCGTGTTTAAACACTGCCTGCACCACTACCCCTGACACACCGTGTTTGACACACTGCCTGCACCACTACACTGAAACACCGTGTGGGGGACACACTGCCTGCACCACTACTGAAACACCGTGTGTTTACACCCCGGCACCACTACACTGAAACACCGTGTGTTAACACACTGCCTGCACCCCTACCTGACACACCGTGTGTTGACACACTGCCTCCCCCACTACACGAAACACCGTGTGTTAACACACTGCTTGCACCACCACACTAAAAAAACCCGTGTTAACACACTGCCTGCACCACCACATTTTACACACTGCCTGCACCAGCCTGAGTCAGCGAGTCAAGTCCCCAGGTGGTCAATGTGTCGTCTAACCCCCCCGCAGCTCTTCCCGGTTTTGTGTGTGTGTGTGTGTGTGTGTGTGTGTACGTGTGTATGTACATGTTTAGATATGTGTGTGCATGTTTCTTATTTATATTTTACTATTTATTACGTTTTTTAAGATGGTCAGGAGCCCCAGCCTGCCGGCGGTGTTGGGGTCGGGGCTGGGTACATGTGCCTGCCACGGGCCAGACACAGGCTATCCTAACCACGATACTCTAGGATTAATTTGGGTCACACTGGGTCTTCAGAGGGGAAAATGTTGCACATCATGTCTTCCACACCACAGCGGCACACCGTGTTGATGCACACCCTGCACACCCTGCACACCGTGCACACCCTGCACACCCTCCAGACCTTGCCTACAAACACACTGTTTTGACACACCCCTGCACTGAAACACCGTGTGTTGATACACTGCCTGCACCACTACACTGAAACACCGTGTGTTGACACACTGCCTGCACCACTACACTGAAACACCGTGTGTTAACACACTGCCTGCACCACTACACTGACACACCGTGTGTTGATACACTGCCTGCACCACTACACTGAAACACCGTGTGTTGACACACTGCCCACCACTACACTGAAACACCGTGTGTTAAACACTGCCTGCACCACTACACTGACACACCGTGTTTGACACACTGCCTGCACCACTACACTGAAACACCGTGTGTTGACACACTGCCTGCACCACTCACTGAAACACCGTGTGTTTACACACTGGCACCACTACACTGAAACACCGTGTGTTAACACACTGCCTGCACCCCTACCTGACACACCGTGTGTTGACACACTGCCTGCCCCACTACACGAAACACCGTGTGTTAACACACTGCTTGCACCACCACACTGAAAAAAACCCTGTGTTAACACACTGCCTGCACCACCACACTTTACACACTGCCTGCACCACCACACTGACACACTGCCTGCACCACCACACTGACTGCACCACCACACGACACACCCCGCCTGCACCACCACACTGGGCACACGCCTGCCCCCCACCACACTGACACACCTGCCTGCACCACCCATAAACCCGAAAAACTGGCCCCCAGCCACACTGACACACCCCGCACCAGCCACAATCTTCACTGCACACTGCACCAACACACCCCCCACTGCACCAGCCACACTGACAACTGCACCAGCCACACCACTGCACCAGCCACACCACTGCACCAGCCACACCACTGACACACTGCCTGCACCACCACACTGACACTGCCTGCACCACCACACTGACACACTGCCTGCACCACCACACTGAAAACGCCTGCACCAGCCACACCACAGCACCAGCCACACCACTGCACCAGCCACACCACTGCACCAGCCACACCACTGAACACACTCAGTCTTCATCACCAGTATTGAACAATAGTCATCGCGTCGAATACCGCAGCTGGAGCATCAAGCTTCACGCTCTGTAAGCTTCCGCTCACCCCGTGTGTACTACCTCCCCTCCCTACCTCCCTCCCTCCACTCAGTGTTCATGACACCCCTCTTCCACTCCACCACCCCAATTTTTCACCCCTTTCATTTATTTTTATTTTCCCTACTCTCCCCTTTATTTCCGGTTATTCCTCCCTTCCGCCATCTCTCATTCCCTCCCTTCCTCCCTACCTCTCTCATTCCCTCCCTTCCTTCCTCCCTTCCTCTCTCATTCCCTCCCTTCCTTTTAGAGAGACGATCCTCCTCCTGATAATCTTGGGTGAGACACAAGGGTTACTGTATATATATGCTCCCTTCTTCCTCTCTCTCTTCCTCTACCTCCCTTATTCTCCCCCTCATTACTCTACGTGTCAGTAAATATAATAAACTAATAATTAATGTTAATTACTCTATTAACTGAATATTCTTTCAAGTCAGTGTGTGTGTGTGTGTGTGTGTGTGTATTTTAATTGTAATTTTTAATAAAATATTTCTCTAATAAAGTGTCTGACTCAAAGTCCTGTAATTATTATTATTATTATTTTTAAAACTAGTATTATATTTATTCTTTTGGTTCGCCGGTACTCTCCCCGGCCCGGGCCTTTTGCAAGGGTGGCCCGGCCTTGGCGCCCTTCCTCGGGAGTATCTCAGACTAATGTCTGCCATGGGAGGAGGTAGAAGTACCTCCCCATCGTTGGGACCAACTGTTCCCAGGCCTAGCCACATTCCCGTGGAAGAAGCTAGGCCTCTCTGGTCTGCCATCTTCCCAGCCCCAGGGAGACAATGGGAATGGCCGCAGATGGTAGCAGCTCCAGCTCTGGCACCTACCCTGCCCTAGAAGGCTGGGCATGGTGTTCCTTGTTCTCATAAAAATATATTTATTATTATATTATTATTATTATTATTATTATTATTATCATCATCATCATCATTTTATTATTATATTTATTATTACTATATTATTATTTACTAATATTATTATTATTATTATTATTATTATTACTGATTACTAATATTATCTCTATTATTATTATTGTTTTTTATGGGAAGCGCTAAACCTGCAAGGGTCATGCATCATCCTGAAATCAGGTGACCCAGCACAGGGTCGTGCCATGGTGCTGAGGTGCTCTTGATTATAGGAAGTGGAGCTGTTCTCCCTCTTCCTCTGATCCAACATGATTGCTTCCTCTGCTAGTTTAGCACTTCCCCAGAATAATAATGATAATAATTAATAATAATAATAATAATAATAATAATAATAATAATAAAAAAAAAAAAAAAAGAAGAAGAAGAAGAAGAAGAAGAAGAAGAAGAAGAAGGAGAGGAGAAATCTTCCCTTGCCAACAGTGTGTGTGTGTGTGTGTGTACTCACTTATTTGTTTTCACCTGTTTGTGGTTGCAGGGTCAGATTCACAGCTCCTGGCCTCCTCTCCACTGGTCGCAACTAGGTTCACTCTTTCCCTCCTCCATGAGCATTATCATACCTCTTCTTAAAGCTGTGTATGGTACCTGCCTCCACTACATCCTCTCCAGATTGTTCCACTTCCTAACAACTCTGTGACTGAAGAAATACTTCCTAACATCTCTGTGACTCATCTGAGCTTTCAACTTCCAGTTGTGTCCTTATCCACCTTGTCAGTTCCTCTCAGTATTTTATATGTAGTTATCATGTCTTACACTATCCTCTTGTCCTCCAGTGTCGTCAGGTTGATTTCCTTAAACCTCTCCTCGTAGGACATTCCTCTTAGCTCTGGGACTAGTCTTGTTGCAAATCTCTAATTTCTTGATGTGTTTGACCAGGTGTGGGTTCCAAACTGATGATTCATACTCCAGTATGGGCCTGACGTACACAGTGTACAGTGTCTTCAACGACTCCTTATTTAGATGTCGAAACGCTATTCTTAGGTTTGCTAGGCGCCCAATGCAGCAGCAGTTATTTATTTGATGTGCCCCTTAGGAGATATGCTCGGTATTATACTCACCCCACGATCTTTTTCCTTGAGTAAGTTTTGCAGCCTCTCTCCTCGCAGACTGTACTCCGTCTGTGGTCTTCTTTGCCCTTTTCCCTAAGCTTCATAACTTTGCACTTGTTGGGTTTTTAAAACTCCAGGAGCCATTTGTCGGACCAGGCTTACAGCCTGTCCATATTTCCCTATGTAGGCTTCCCCCGATCCTTATCCACGGGCCAACAAAACGTTGGTATGTGTAAAATTTTCCCTGATCCATTGCAGTGTTCTCCCAGCTTTTCCCTCCCTGCTTTTTTAGTTTTTTCAAACAGTCTCTTGTGTGTTACTGTATTGAAACCCTTCTTACAAATTCAAAAAGATGCAGTCTAATCACCTCCCCCCTTCCCCCTTGTCTTACTTTTGTTACCTTATCGAAAAACCCCAGTGGGTTTTGGATGCAGGTTCTGTCACAAACTTTTTTAAAAAAACAACCCTGAATCGTATCAAGAAATCGCTAACTCTAAATTTCTTGTCAAATTGTTCCGTCAATTTGTGTAAAAAAAAAATTTTCCCCATTACCAACATTTCGTATGTAGATGCCTTGAATTTCGCCCCATAGAAGTTTACTGCACTCCCTAAAAGGTTTGGGGACCTGTAAACACCCCAAGTTAGTTTTCACGGCCCTCGAGAGGCTTAACCAAACAGATTAAATGGCTGACGCTTCAATTTATATCTTTTTAACACAACAATTTAAATTATCTCTGAAAACATGCATCCAAACCCCCTTTCCCTTTGCCCTATCAGTGTGGAATAATTTATGGTTTGTATGTGACATTCGAAGGCATCTTTTATCTTTCAGATTAGCCGGTCTCTGTTATAGCAATAATATCTTTGCTTTTTTGCAATTAATCTTAGCTCATCTATTTATTTCTTAACCCCTGCTATTAGTATAAAAAACCTTAAGGAGCTAGTCTTTTGTTTCCTCTGTTCTCCCCCTTTGTTTGCTGCCTGATCCATTGTCTTTATTTGTAACTTTATGATGAATGTCTTTTATCATTTCTTTTTTAAACCCCTAGTGTTGCAACCTGACTGTTTCCCCCCACACCCATACCCTATCTTCTATCAGTTTAAAATCCGAAAAAGTCAGCAACAGCCCCTCGATCGGTTGGAAATGCCCCCCCCCCCCAATAGATGTACCCCCTCTCTGATACTATCATGTTTGCCATAAAAAATTGTCCCCGTTGTCAATGAATGGGATTGCAAGTTCCTTCGTATCTTCTACCAGCAATTTACACCAATTGTCCTAGCTAGACATCCTTATTTCCCACTCACCTTCTGGCAAAATGCACACATGACTGGGACCCCCCCTTAAACCTAATTAAATCTATGCTGGCCTTTCTTATCTGCAGCTCTTCTCTTCTACCCTTCCCCCTATCATTTCCACCAGCAATGGGAAAATAATGGGCTTGTTCCATTATGCATATTTCAACCTGTTGACTATGTCACCCCCAAAAACACCCAAACAAGAATATACCTCATTGCGGGGGAAAAGTCCTTACCCACTGCCCTGAAGTACCTCCTCCTGAAGAACAGAGAAGGATTTCCTACCTTCAGATCTTCCATCTTTCCTTATTTCGATGTTCCTCCCATTACTGGGGAAACCCCTAGCCACGTGTAGCAGGTGCTGGAGTGCTCCTCCTGCTGGGAGCATTTTTTGTCCTCACCACCTTCAACCTCCTCCCGGAGTGACAAACACCTCCTGCTGGGAGCCCCATTCCCCCCACCCCTCCAGTCACCTCACCTCCTCCCAAACCCATCAAGGTGAACCTTCAGCCCCCTAATTTCCTCCTGTAAAATAGGACCTCCTCCTTCAACTCTCTGCATCAGATTTTAAAAAAACTGGAAGCAAAGCCATGGCAACCCTCCACATAATCCCCCAAAGGGGCTCAGGACCGCATGACCTCTCGTACCACCACCACTGACCACTTGAGACCACGCCACACAATGGGGTTGATGTCAATCCCTTTTCAATTTTTTGACTGCTGGTAAACAGGTGATATGCAGTCCTCATGACCCTCGTGTAGTAGATAGGGAAATCTCCTTCCCCACCATTAACCCTCCAACAAGGTTGATAAATTCTATTTTGTTTTCTTAGGGGGTTAAACCTTGCAAAGAAAGTAGGTCATTAAGGCGCAATCCGCCTATATACACTGACGTCAAGAATCTTTAATCCTAAAATGAGTATTAAAATAAACTTAAATTGTATTAACTGTGATATAAAATCGTCAGTGAATATAAACTGAGATACACTGTTCTCGTGATACACTGAAGATTTTCACCTGTTAGTAAGTATAAACTGATATACAACCTTTTGTATATAGAAATACAAAACCCCTCAGGCATATAAACCAATAGATATACCTTGAAAAATATCATACCTTTATTCTATATCACTGGGGAAATAAAACCCCTCCAAAAATAAGTTATTTGTACCTGGTTGGTGTCTTTCGTGTACCATTTAAAATTAAGCCTAGTTCCTGTTTCAGGGATTAATTTATTCCTGACGATGGAGTGGCGACAACCAGCCGCCAACGACCCTCGTGTAGTCAGTGGATAAACCCCCTGAAGTGACCAACCTGCCCCAAATACCCCAGTGTTGACTTTCTTTGTTTTAAAAAATCAAATTGTAAATACAACTGTAACCTTACGAAATAAAATCTTTCTCCAGTGGTTGACAGCGAGGCTAAGGGTGAGTAATAATAATAATAATAATAATAATAATAATAATAAAAATTTTAAAATAATAATAATAATAATAATAATAATATATTTCTACATGTACATGGTATAAGGTAGCTGACATCAATGACATCTACAAAAAACCCCCTTTTAAGCAGAGTTTTCGGGTAAGGGTCATTCCCAGGATACACACCAGCCGACTAACCCCCAGGTCCCCTTTATTGATGGGTGAACAAAAACAACAGTGAAAGAAACACGCCCAATGTTTCCCCCCTGGCGGGGAATCAACCCAGACCCCCCGGTGTGAAGCGGAGCTTTACCCACCGGCCAAAGGCTGGGATCTCGGCTGGCGCAGCTCCCAACGAGGATGATTGGGTGTTGGAAAGGAAAAAATGAACTAATGTAAATTTTTTATTGGGCAACGTTTCGCCGGTTTGGAAAAGCTCCTGGAGGGAAAGTTGCCGCAAAAAAATTAATTTTCATTTTTCCTTTATTCATATTGTGGGTAACTACCAACATTAATTGATTGAGAGGGTTTCCTGTTTTTTCCCCTGCCCTGGAATGGGGAGGGCCCCGCTCCGATTACGGACCGTCTCCGGACCGGCCCAAGGGGAAACCCGTTTGGGTTTTTTTGTCCTATTCTGGAATGCCGGAAGTCGCATCACCCCCCTTCCCTTCTTCACACAAAATTGGAAAAGTAAAACCCAAAATTACTCTTACCATTTTTTTTTTTAATTAAGCAAAAAATACATTCCATTAAGGTAATTCGTCAATACATTGATGTAAATGGGTTTAATCTTAAATAATTAGAGTCTGGAAGTAGGGTAACCAAGTCCAGAGATTCTTCTTTGACTCTACGTGAGTAAATGTTCGGAATCAAGGTAATGTGGGGGCGGACCACAGTCCGGGAGGCTGGCCCACAGTCCTGGAGGCTGGACCACAGTGGGGGTGGACCACAGTCCAGGCTGGCCCCAATCCTGGAGGCTGGACCACAGACCTGGAGGCTGGACGAGTTCTGGAGGCTGGACCACAGTCCTGGAGGCTGGAACAGACCTGGAGGCTGGACCACAGTCCTGGGGGGGCTGGACCACAGACCTGGAGGCTGGACCACAGTCCGGGAGGATGGAAGGGACTGCCACCCGGGAAGGATGGGGGGGCAGACTGCCACATCCCTTTTGAAGGATGGAAGGCAGACTGCCCTACCTTAAAGGCGGGAAAGGCAGACTGCCACAACCAGAAGGATGGAAGGCAGACTCCCACATCCCTTTTAAAAGGATGGAAGGCAGACTGCCACATCCTCATGAAGGAGGGAAAGGGCAGACTGCCACATACCAGAAGGATGGAAGGCGGGACTGCCACATGCCTTAAGAAGGAAGGCCTCTGCGTTCTGAGCAGACAAGGCTGTTTAAGACAACGTTTTAAATGAAGAAAAAAGATCTTGGGCGAAACGTTGTGGCGTCATAGTACGCCTCAACTCTTTCCCCTGGCGCGGGGGTCGTAAACGTTCTTACTGGCGTAACTTAAAAAAAAACACCGTACTAAACCAAAATAAAAAAAACATTGCCAAGGTGAAATGTTGATGAGGTCTTCAGCGTTGAAAAAAAACTTTTGATTACATCTGCGTTCTTGGGGCGTTTTTGGGAACCCTGAAACATTAGTTTCAGGTTTTCTATTTCCCTGAAGTTCACTCACATTGTTTTTTGGCAGGTGAGGATTGTAATATGTTACCAAATGTTTTAAACTGGGTAAGACACTGTGTGTAAGACACTGTGTGTGACACTTATTAAGACACTTTTTAAAAGAACTGTGTTAAGACATTGTATGTAAGACACTTATGTAAGACACTGTGTATGTAAGACACTTTTTAAGACACTGTTAGAAGACACTGTTTTAAGACATGTATAATTTAAAACACTGTATGTAAGACACTGTGTAAGGGAGACACTGTTTTAAGAAATGTATGTGACACTTGTATGCAAGACACTTTTTATTAAGAACTGTGTATTAAGACACTGTATTGGGGCACTGTGTATGGACACTGTGTATGTAAGACCTGTATGTGACACTGTATTGACACTGTGTATTGCACTTTATGTAAGACACTTATTAAGACACTGTGTATGTAAGACACTGTATGGACACTGTGTATGTGACACTGTGTGAAAACACTGTATGTAAGACCTGTGTATGTAAGACACTGTGTATTAAGACACCCATTAAACCTGTATGTAAGACACTTGTATGTAAGACACTGTGTTGTAAGAACTGTTTTAAGACACTTTTATGTAAGACATGATTAAGACACTGTGTTTTTAAGACACTGTTAAGACACTGTATTAAAACACTGTGATGTAAGACACTGTGTATTTTAAACACTGTATGTAAGACACTGTTTTAAGACACTGTGTATGGACACTGTGTAATTGAAATTTTTAAAACATTTATGTAAGACACTGTATTAAGACCTGTGTATTAAAACCTTTTGTGACACTGTATGTAAGACACTGTATGTAAGACACTGTGTATGTAAGACCTGTGTATGTAAGACACTGTTGTAAGACATGTATGTAAGACACTGTGTTTTAAGACACTGTGTATGTAAGACATTTTGTAAGACACTTTTATTAAAACACTGTATGTAAGACACTGTATGAAGACACTTTAAAGACACTTTTATTAAGACACTGTGTATGTAAGACCTGTATGTAAGACATTGTATGAAACACTGTGTATTAAGCACTTATGTGACCTTTTATTAAGACACTGTGTTTAAGACACTGTGTATTTAAAACACTGTATTAAGACACTGTGTGTGTAAGACACTGTGTATGTAAGACACTGTATGTAAACACTGTGTATTAAAACACTGTGTATTAAGCACTGTGTATGTAAGACCTTTTTTTAAGACATTTATGTAAGACACTTTTATTGACACTGTGTATGTGACCTGTGTATAAAAAACACGATGTATGTAAAACTTAAATTTGAAAAGACAATATATCACATTCAAAATATTTATATACTGGGATCTTATATTTCTAAATATCATGGATCAATGTGTCACCAGTACTGACCAAGGGGGAAGAAAACCCCAAAAGAAGACAAAAAAAAAAAAAAGAGTTTACTCTATATTTTCCCTCCTTGAACCCTCTTCATAGATGATCTTATTTGGAGGTTAAAAACACATAGCAACATTCTAACTCTTTTTTTTTCTGTCTCGGTCAGTTTTTCTCTTCCTTTTTCCCAAATAACCCCGCCCTCCCCATCTTTAATAGCCCCTATTTGAGTCCCTCTTTTTGGGGACTCAAATGTTTTGTGTGTGGTTTAGCGAGGGGAGGGCGTGTGGCTAGGGGGAAGCTTGGTGGGCTGGATCTTCTCACTGGATGCAAAACACTAACATCAGCTGCTTGGCTGAGACAGGACGGGTCTTGTACACAGGGGCAAGCCTGGCTGGGGTTGGTCGACCTTTTTCCCCAGCCACCGCCTGCTCGAGTTGCCTTCCAGCTCCTGGAGCCCGGCCTGGGTGTTAGCCGGGGTTTTGGGCTGTCCTGGAAAAAAAAGGGGGGGAAACAACATCGGAATTATCAAACCACAACAGGTAATCGAAAATACAAACAAAAAGTAATGTAACATGAGAATGTGTTGAAAAGCTAAGTAAAAAATGAGATGATGTTGTTACTATGTAAAACAAGCCAAAACAATGAATATATACAGAAAACTTAACTCACTAGGAGAGAGAGGATTATTTCAGATCAACAAATTAACTCGAATTCGTCCTAGTCCAGGTTTAAACTGTTTATTATGTAAACTCCCCAAAATATCCTAAAAATCTTAATTACACACGCACCAAGTATCATTGCTTAAAGAACTTGAAAATAAAAAGTAGAATTAACGTGGGCACAGCCGGATTAAGATTTTGTAGGCCCCTGGCCCGGTACTGTGGGCCCCGGGTGGTATTTTGAGGCCTGGTACAGGTACTGTGAGGCCCCCGGGTGGTACTGTGAGGGCCCCGGCTGGTACTTGAGGCCCTGGCTGGGGGGACTGTGAGGCCCTGGCCGGTACTGTGAGGCCCTGGCTGGGTCGGGGCCCCTGGCTACAGGTACTGTGAGGCCCCCCGGGTACAGGTCTGGGGGGCCCCCGGCTACAGGGCGTGAGGCCCCTGGCTCGGTACTGTGAGGCCCCCGGCTAAGGGACTGTGGGCCCCTGGCTCAGGTCTTGGGGCCCCCCGGCTGGCAGGTCC
>WNWK01049073.1:0-13326 GCA_009830355.1 Cherax destructor | reverse complement strand
AATTTACTTCCAAAAATAATGTACTGGTTAGTCTATTGCCCCCCTACACTTCCACAATCTTACAATATTATACTTACAAAATTTTAAATTTTCCGGGGTGTGAGGGGGGGTCCACTGTAGTCTGTGAATTTTTGAAAAGATCATAGCATCCAAGTTTAAATTTGGTTTTTAAATAAAGGGGGAGGAAACCCTTTTTCCCTTTTTTTTTGGGGCCCGGATTTTTTGAGGAAAAATTATCAAGGTTTTAACTTAATCCCCAGCAGCAACCCCAGCAAGAGTGTTAGCTGACCTTTGGGTTACCCGGGGCCTAAAAAAGCTGCTTTTGTAACGTTTTTGAGGGTTCTCACATAACATATCCTTGAAAGTTTTTTCAGGATACACAAAAATTCCCCCATATGGGTCATAACCGTTCCAGGAGTAACCAAACGGGAATTTCAAAACTCAAACCCTTTTTTTAAAAATAAATGAAACAAAACCTTCCCCCCAAAATTTAAAAATTTTTTAAGAAAAAATATGGTTTTAAAAAAACCCAAAAAAAAAACTTAAAAATTTCCCCCTTTTTTTAAAAGTTGGGCATCGGAAGATAAGGAGGAGGACGGGGGGGGGAGTTTGGGAAGGGGGAATCTCCTCCAAAGGATTCAGGTAACAAGTCAATGGGGGGTTACCCCCTTCTTTTTTTTTTGCCCTGGGGCTTGGCCTGGACCCATCCCCGGGGTAACCTCGGGGCCGCGGGGCCCCTAACTTTCCAATGCAACATGGCTCTGTAGGTTTGGTTTTATTTGCTTGCCCATTGGGGTTTTTTAACAAACTGCACCTTATCCACAAAAACAAAATTTCCCTTAACTCCCTTTACGATCGATGGGGTTTTTATCTTTTCCAAGGGGCCACTAGGAAGCTTCTTTGGACCCCTGGTACTTTTTTCACATACAACATAAAACCCCCAATAAACACAACAAATGTATTGTGGGGAAGCCTGGGTAAGTTCCTCAATGGTAAAAAACGACCACGCCCGCGGGGAGGCGGAACCGGGGGAAAGGGGGACAGGTCGGTACGGACCAATCAAAAGGGGAAAGACCGATACATGAAACACGAAAACACCATAAAAGAAACCCGAAACAGGGATCACTGTACAGTTCTAAATTTATCATACAAATATGCATGAACCCGGGTAACCCAAAAAACAGTTTAAATCAGTCTAATCATTTATAACTTGGCACTTAAAGTAGAGGCTTACGATCCCCTTTTTATCACAACAAACTTAGAAACCCCTAGTCAATGAGAGCCCAAATAGTTAACAAAGATAAACAAAAGAGAACGAGATACGGGGTTTAGAAAGGTAAAAAACAAAACTGAACAGGTAAATGGGAATCACTGGGGGCGAAAAGAATGTGTATTAATATTTTCACTTTTTGTTCATTACGTAAGTTTGTAAAGTTTGTGAAACTTTTCCCTCAAAATAATTTTATATAATATAATAATAATTACCTCAATACAAATACTCTTACATTGTGTAAAAGTTGTACAAGTTAGTACAGAATAAACAAACAGCAACACCCCCATTCTCATACAAAACACTATTTTCAGAGTTAATGATATTATTATTATTATTATTATTGTTATCATAATAAAAAGAAGCACTAAACCCACAAGGGTCGTGAATAGCTATACAGTGGACCCCGAGTTTCGGTCACCTCGAAATCGAACAATTATGTAAGTTTAATATTGTAAAATTCCCTTTTGTAAGTGTATTTTTGGGGGTCTGAAAAGACTAATCTAATTTACATTTTCCTTTAAAGGGGAACAAATTCGTTCGGTAATGGCACTTGAACAGCCTTCTGGAATGAATTATGACCGAAACTCGGGGTCCACTGTATATTGAGTGAAGGCATATAAAAGGGAATATTTTCTAAAAGTTATCCCTCAGTGTTTGACTAAAAAACGTAATTCTTCCGACACTCCTACAAAGTCGCTTGGTAAACAAATCTCATATTTGTCAATTTATATTCTGTGGGTGTATGTATCATGTTTTTTGTATGTAATGTTTTTTAAATAATTTGAAGTATCATAGATGAATTAATGAAAATGTCTATATTAACGTAAAATAAGACATTTAATGTGCCCAAAGTGATTATTATTAGTATTACGTAATGTTTTCCCTCTGCCTGGCAACCACACCTCCATAGCATATAAACAGCATGTTTATATGCTTTGTAACGTGTTTCTTATATATATTTTGAAGAAAATATCATAGATGGATTAATGAAAATGTCTATATTGACATAAAACAGGACATTTTGTGCCCAAGAGTGATTATTACATAATAGAGAGATGTGCTCACGGAAAATGTAAACAAACCGGGTGGCTCGCGCCGTATCTGAAAAGACCGCTGCCGTATACAAAAGTTTTGGTCATAATTTGAACTCGCCATATGAACGGAATGCCGAAAGGCAAAACGCGAAAACGGGGCCCTACTGTATAAGGATTTGACTGAACAAGGATTACAACATCCTACAGTTGTAAGAATCAAAAACATACCATATGAAAAGGAGGCATATACAGTGGACCCCGGTGTTCATGATGCTCCAAACTCGCCCTTTTATGTAAGTGTATTTTTGTAAATGCTTTGTAAGTGTATTTTGGGGTCTAAAAGAACTAGTCTACTTTACGTTATTCCTATGGGAATAAATTTGTTTGTAATGGCACTTGAACAGCATTCTGGACGAAAAATCACGAAAACCGGGGTCCACTGTATATTCCTTAATATCTTCTACCATTCAGAAAAAACAATATATAGCCTAGCACATCCAAATATAGAGACATTTTAATATAGGTGTAAAAAGGCTTTGAGTTTTAGGGGCTTGAGCATCCAGCAGGTTTGTGTGAGCATGTTGATACGAGGGAATGGACCCAAGTAGTTTTTTAACCCTTAAACTATCCACCGCAGATATAGTTCGCGTGCGTACTGCTCCGAACGGATCTACGTTTTTCAAATGCTTTTAACCTGCCACGATAAGCCTGAGTTGCCTAGAGATTAGAAATGGGTCTGTGCACTCAGTGTTGCAGTATTACAAAATGTGGGAATGACAAACAAAATGCACTCTTCATTTTAAAGAAAAAGAACAATTTATTTTTCCCAAAATATTCGGTCAGCTACGCACGTGAACGTATATCTATGTGTGGACAGTTTAAGGGTTAATGGACTTGCTGTTGGAGTGTGAGAAAGGTAACTTTCATGAAGGGATTCAGAAAACTGGTTAGCCAGACTTACGTCCTGGAGGTGGGAAGGGGAATGCCTACACTCTGAAGGAACGTTGGCAATCTGCAGTCAGAGGATAATCTAACTGTGATGTCGAGCAAACTTTAAATAGTAATTGAAAACTAGAATTATAGTTGTGCCAATTATGAGAGCATACTATATAAAAATATCTGGGATGATTTTGTGGTCACCCTTTAATTAATTGAGAATTCCCAGGAAGAACATCTGATCAAATTACCACTAAGAAGAGCTTCTCTTAAGCAGTAAATGAGATGAATGCCTTGTGGCCTGTCTTGAATGTGGGGAATGGAAGAAAGGTTTAATATGAGTTCAAATGTTTTCATAAAATGAGTAAAAATCTGAAACAAAATATTCTTGTTCAACGAAACTGTTTTAGAAGCTGGTATGGCTTACTATGGCTTAGAAGAGATAACTGACAGCTGGTGGGATACTGTTTATCAGAACCCTAAGCATCATTTTGTTTTTGTAGAAAACAAATTTTGTTGAAAATAAGAAAAGTTTTGGAGTGAGATTAATAAGTTGAAAAAGCCTAGGAAAAGAAAGGATTTGTTAGTTAAAAATAGGAGAGGAGAATTATTAAATGGAGTTAGAGGTATCGGGAAAATGGGGAATATTTTGAGGAATTGTTAAATGTTGATGAGAATGGAAGCTGTGATTTCGTGAATAGGGCAAGGAGGAATAACATCTTATAGGAGTGAGGAAGAACCAGTGGTGAGTGTGGGGGGAAAGTGCGTGGGGCAGTGGGTAGAATGAAAGGGGGTAAAGCAGCTGGGATTGATGGGATAAAGATAGAAATGTTAAAAGCAGGTGGGGATATAGTTTTGGAGTGGTTAGTGTTTTTATTTAATAAATGTATGGAAGAGGGTAAGGTACCTAGGGACTGGCAGAGAGCATGCATAGTTCCTTTGTATAAAGGCAAAGGGGACAAAAGAGTGTAAAAATTATAGGAAAAGAAGTCTGTTGAGTTCTAGGTAGTAGGTTGGTAGACAGCAACCGCCCAGGAGGTACTACCGTCCTGCCAGTGTAAACGAAAGCCTGTAATTGTTTTACATGATGGTAGGATTGCTGGTGTCTTTTTCTGTCTCATAAACATGCAAGATTTCAGGTACATCTTGCTACTTCACACACTTAGGTCATACTACACATTCATGTACAAGCATATATATACACACCCCTCTGGGTTTCTTCTACTTTCTTACTAGTTCTTGTTCTTATTTCCTCTTATCTCCATGGGGAAGTGGAATAGAATTCTTTCTTCATAAGCCATGCGTGTCGTAAGAGGTGACTAAAATGCCGGGAGCAAGGAGCTAGTAACCCCTTCTCCTGTATATATTACTAAATGTAAAAGGAGAAACTTTCGTTTTTCCTTTTGGGCCACCCTGCCTCTGTGGGAAACAGCCGACGTGTTGAAAGAAAGAAAGAAGTCTGTTGAGTATACAGTGGTACCTCGAGTTACGATATTTTTCGTTCGAGAATGCTGTTCAAGTGCCATTACCAAACGAATTTATCCCCATAAGGAATAATGTAAAATAAACTAGTCCTTTTACACCCCCAAAAATATACTTACAAAAGCATTTAAAAAAATAAACTTACATAAAAGGGCGATTTTGGGGACCATCGTAACTCGAGGTACCACTGTACTAGCTAAAGTGTATGGTAGAGTTATTATTGAAAGAATTAAGTGTAAGACAGAGAGCAGGATAGCAGATGAACAAGGAGGCTTTAATAAGGGTAGGGGGAGTGTAGACCAAGTGTTTGCAGTGAAACATACAGGTGAACATTATTTAGATAAGGGTAAAGAGGTTTTTGTGGCATTTATGGATTTGGAAAAGGCATATGATAGGGTGGATAGGGAGGCAATGTGGTTGATTTTTGGAATAGGAGGTAGGTTATTGAAAGCGGTGAAAAGTTTTTACGAGGCTAGTGAGGCTCAGGTTAGAGTATGTAAGCAAGAGGGAGATTATTTCCTAGTAAAAGTAGGTCTTAGACAGGGATATGTGATGTCACCATGGTTGTTCAATATATTTATAGATGAAGTTGTAAGAGAAGTGAATGATCGGGTGCTGGCAAGAGGTGTGGGGTTAAAAGATAAAGAATCTAACACAAAATGGGAGTTGTCACAGTTGCTCTTTGCTGATGACAATGTGCTTTTGAGAGATTCTGAAGAGAAGTTGCAGAGGTTGGTTGATGAGTTTGGTAGGGTATGTAAAAGAAGAAAATTAAAAGTGAATATAGGAAAGAGTAAGGTGATGAGGATAACAAAAAAATTAGGTAACGGAAGATTGGATATCAGATTGGAGGAAGAGAGTATGGAGGAGGTGAATGTGTTCAGATATTTGGGAGCGGACGTGTCAGCAGATGGGTCTATGAAGGATGAGGTGAATCATAAAATTGACGAGGGAAAAAAGGTGAGTGGTGCACTGAGGAGTCTGTGGAGACAAAGAACTTTATCCATGAAAGCAAAGAGGAGAATGTATGAGAGTATAGTTATACCAATGCTCTTGTATGGGTGTGAGGCATGGGTTGTGAATGTTGCAACAAGGAGAAGGCTGGAGGCAGTGGAGATGTCATGTCTGAGGGCAATGTGTGGTGTGAATACATTGTAGAGAATCCATAGTTTGGAGATTAGGAGATGTGGGATTACCAAAACTATTATCCAGAGGGCTGAGGAGGGGTTGATGAGATGGTTTGGATATGTAGAGAGGATGGAACGAAATAGAATGCTTCGAGAGTGTATAAATCTGTAGTGAGGAAAGGTGGGGTAGGGGTCAGCCTAGGAAAGATTGGAGGGAGGGGGTAAAGGAGGTTTTGTGTGCGAGAGGCTTGGACTTCCAGCAAGCGTGCGTGAGCGTGTTAGATAGGAGCGAATGGAGACAAATGGTTTTTAGGACTTGATGTGCTGTTGGAGTGTAAGCAAGGTAACATTTATGAAGGGATTCAGGGAAACCGGCAGGCCGGACTTGATTCCTGGAGATGGGAAGTACAGTGCCGGCACTCTGAAGGAGGGGTGTTAATGTTGCAGTTTTATAACTGTAGTGTAAGCATGCCTCTGGCAAGACAGTGATGGAGAAAATGATGAAAGTTTTTCTTTTTCGAGCCACCCTGACTTGGTGGGAAACACATAATGTGTTAATAAAAAAATATATATATATACAGTGGAACCTTTGCTTACGACTGCCCCACCATGCAAGTTTTTCAGGATACGAGCTGACGCTCGGTCAATTTTTTGCTCCTGGATACGAGCCAAAATTCAGGTTGCGAGCTTCCCTCTCAAGGAAGGTTCCTTGACGCTGCTGAGGGGCTCTTGATCTAGGAAATTGTATCTGTACTCCAGTTCCCTAAATTAAGCTTGAATACCTTCCATCCCCTCCTCCCCACAGGTGCTGTATAATCCTACGGGTTTAGCGCTTCCCCATTATAATAAATAATAATAATAATAATAATAATAATAATAATAAATAATAATAAATAATAATATGTATAATAATATATTAATTATAATAATAATAATAATTATAATAATAATAATAGTAGTAGGTTGGTAGACAGCAACCACTCAGGGAGGTACTACCATCCTGCCAGGTGACTGTGTTACAGAAACCTGAAACTGTTTTACATGATGGTAGGATTGCTGGTGTCTTTTTTCTGTCTCATAAACATGCAAGATTTCAGGTACGTCTTGCTACTTCTACTTATACTTAGGTCACACTACGCAAACATGTACACGTTTATTGTATACACACTCATCTGAGTTTTCTTTGATTTTATCTTAATAGTTCTTGTTCTTATTGCTTTTCCCTTTCATATCCATGGGGAAGTGGAATAAGAATCTTTCCTCCGTAAGCCATGCGTGTTGTAAAAGTCAACTAAAATGCCGGGAACAATGGGCTAGTAACCCCTTTTCCTGTATAGCTTACTAAAAAGAAGAAGAAAATCGTCAAAGTGGGATGTTTGAATGTGCGTGGATGTTGTGCGAATGATAAGAAAGAGATGATTGTAGATGTTATGAATGAAAAGAAGCTGGATGTCCTGGCTTTAAGTGAGACAAAGCTGAAGGGGGTAGGAGAGTTTCAGTGGGGAGAAATAAATGGGATTAGATCAGGGGTTTCAAATAGAGTTAGAGCTAAAGAAGGAGTGGCAATAATGTTGAATAATCAGTTATGGCAGGTAAAGAAGGAATATAAATGTATAAATTCAAGGATTATGTGGAGTAAAATAAAGGTTGGATGTGAAAAGTGGGTTATAGTAAGTGTTTATGCACCTGGAGAAGAGAGAAGTGTAGAGGAGAGAGAGAGATTTTGGGAAATGTTGAGTGAGTGTGTGGGGAGTTTTCAACCAAGTGAGAGAGTAATTGTGGTTGGGGATCTTAATGCTAAAGTGGGTAAAAATGTTGTGGATGGAGTAGTAGGTAAATTTGGGGTGCCAGGGGTAAATGTAAATGGGGAGCCATTAATTGAGCTATGTGTAGAAAGAGGTTTGGTAATAAGTAATACATATTTTATGAAAAAGAGGATAAATAAATATACAAGGTATGATATAGCACGTAAGGAAAGTAGTTTGTTGGATTATGTATTGGTGGATAAAAGGTTGATGAGTAGGCTTCAGGATGTACATGTTTATAGAGGGCAACGGATATATCAGATCATTATTTGGTTGTAGCTACAGTTAGAAGTAAAAGGTAGATGGGACAAAAAGAAAATGGCAACAGCAAGTAAGAGAGAGGTAAAAGTGTATAAACTAAGGGAGGAGGAAGTTAGGGTGAGATATAAGAAACTATTGGCAGAAAGGTGGGCTAGTGCAAGTAGGAGTAGTGGGGGGGTTGAAGAGAGTTGGGATAGTTTTAAAAATGCAGTATTAGAATGTGGGGCAGAAGTTTGTGGTTATAGGAGGGTGGGTGCAGGAGGAAAGAGGAGTGAGTGGTGGAATGAAGAAGTAAAGGGTGTGATAAGAGAGAAAAAGGTAGCTTATGAGAGGTTTTTACAAAACAGAAGTGTTAGTAGAAGAGCAGAGTATATGGAGAGTAAAAGAAAGGTGAAGAGAGTGGTGAGAGAGTGCAAAAGAAGAGCGGATGAAAGAACGGAGAGGCTCTGTCAAGAAATTTTGCTGAAAACAAGAAAAATTTTGGAGTGAGATAAACAAGGTAAGAAAGCCTAGGAACGAATGGATTTGTCAGTTAAAAACAGAGTAGGGAGTTAGTAGATGGGGAGCTGGAGGTATTGGGTAGATGGCGGGAATATTTTGAGGAACTTTTAAATGTTGATGAAAAGAGGGAGGCGATAATTTCATGTACTGGCCAGGGAGGTACAACATCGTTTAGGAGTGAAGAAGAGCAGGATGTGAGTGTGGGGGAGGTGCGTGAGGCATTACGTAGAATGAAAGGGGGTAAAGCAGCTGGAATTGACGGAATCATGACAGAAATGTTAAAAGCAGGGGGATATAGTGCTGGAGTGGTTGGTATTTTTGTTTAATAAATGTATGAAAGAGGGAAGGTACCTAGGGATTGGCAGCGAGCATGTATAGTTCCTTTATATAAAGGGAAGGGGGATAAAAGAGAGTGTAAAAATTATAGGGGAATAAGTTTACTGAGGGGCTAGTAACCCCTTCTCCTGTATATATTACTAAATGTAAAAGGAGAAACTTTCGTTTTTCCTTTTGGGCCACCCTGCCTCGGTGGGAAATGGCCGACGTGTTGAAAGAAAGAAGAAGTTTACTGAGTATACCAGGTAAAGTGTATGGCAGGGTTATTATTGAAAGAATTAGAGGTAAGACAGAGAGTAGGATTGCAGATGAGCAAGGAGGCTTTAGAATGGGTAGGGGATGTGTAGATCAAGTGTTTACAGTGAAGCATATATGTGAACAGTATTTAGATAAAGGTAGAGAAGTTTTTATTGCATTTATGGATTTAGAAAAGGCATATGATAGAGTGGATAGGGGAGCAATGTGGCAAATGTTGCAAGTGTATGGAATAGGTATAAGTTACTGAAGGCTGTAAAAGTTTTTATGAGGATAGTGAGGCTCAGGTTAGGGTGTGTAGGAGAGAGGAGATTACTTCCGGTAAAAGTAGGTCTTAGACAGGGATGTGTGATGTCACCATGGTTGTTTAATATATTTATAGATGGGGTTGTAAAAAAGTAAATGCTAGGGTGTTGGGGAGAGGGTGGGATTAAATTTTGGAGAATTAAATGCAAAATGGAGTTGACACAGTTACTTTTGCTGATGATACTGTGCTTATGGGAGATTCTAAAGAAAAGTTGCAAAGGTTAGTGGACGAGTTTGGGAGAGTGTGTAAAGGTAGAAAGTTGAAAGTGAACATAGATAAGAGTAAGGTGATGAGGGTATCAAACGATTTAAATAAAGAAAAATTGGATATCACATTGGAGAGAGGGATTATGGAAGAAGTAAATGTTTTCAGATATTTGGGAGTTGATGTGTCAGCGGATGGATTTATGAAGGATGAGGTTAACCATAGAATTGATGAAGGAAAAAAGGTGAGTGGTGCATTGAGGTATCTGTGGAGACAAAAACGTTATCCATGGAGGCAAAGAAGGAATGTACGAAAGTATAGTGGTACCAACACTCTTATATGGGTGTGAAGCATGGGTTGCAAATGCTGCAGCGAGGAGGAGGCTGGAGGCAGTGGAGATGTCCTGTCTAAGGGCAATGTATGGTGTAAATATTATGCAGAAAATTGAATGTGGAAATTAGGAGAAGGTGTGGAGTTACTAAAAGTATTTGTCAGAGGGCTGAAGAGGGGTTGTTGAGGTGGTTTGGTCATTTAGAGAGAATGGATCAAAGTAGAATGACTTGGAGAGTGTATAAATCTGTAGGGGAAGGAAGGCGGGTAGGGGTCGTCCTAGAAAAGGTTGGAGGGAAGGGGTAAAGGAGGTTTTGTGGGCGAGGGCTTGGACTTCCAGCAAGCATGTGTGAGCGTGTTAGATAGGAGTGAATGGAGACGAATGGTTTTGGGACATGACGATCTGTTGGAGTGTGAGCAGGGTAACATTGTGTGAAGGGATTCAGGGAAACCAGTTAATTGATTTAGTTGGACTTGAGTCCTGGAAATGGGAAGTACAATGCCTGCACTTTAAAGGAGGGGTCTGAGATAGTGACAGCTGGGAGGGACTTTTCTCAGCTGTCGTATCTGAGCTCCTCTGCAAAGACAGTGATTATGTATGAGTGTGGTGAAAGTGTTGAATGATGATGAAAGTTTTTCTTTTGGGGATTTTCTTTCTTTTGGGTCACCCTGCCTCGGTGGGAGACGGCCGACTTGTTGAAAAAAAAAAAAAACTATAATAACAAGTGAGCCTCACAAACACTGTTTTCTCTTAAATAACACCTCAGAAGATGTTTTCAGAGCGGGAGCAAGAATGGCTGCCACCACTTGTCACATAATGACATTTTATTCATTCTAGAGTATTTATCAGGTTTCTATGTTATTTATATTGTTTATTATGTCATGTTAGATGAATTGTGATAGATAAATAAGCCGTAGAGTTGATATTAGCATTATATTGAAGTGTATTTTGTCTTGCCTCCTGAGAGCAGTAATTCCACTGGAACGGATTAATGGCATTTCAATTAATTTAAATGAGGAAAATTGACTCAGCATACGAGCAGATTGGGTTACGAGCTAGGTCATGGAATGGATTAAACTCGTGAGCAGAGGTTCCTCTGTATTAATTTTTCTCATGATGTGATGCAACCTCCACTTACATATGGAGTACACACATTAAAAATGGCATGTCACGGAAAAATTTTCTGGCACATCTAAAGGATTCCAGTCTTCAACAAAAACATCAACAGAAACTGTTGAAATAACTCAGTATTTTTTTTTTTTTTAAATATACTCACCAACTAGCTTAATACCATCACTGGTCTTGAGTCGTACAACCTGCATCTTGGGGAAGAATGTGTTTGTGGTGCACATGATAGAACATCTTCTACTCTAGCCCCACATTCAACACCAAACCACACAGGACATGGTATGTGCGCCGCCGTAGGCCAATTTCACACTCTAGCCCACTATTCACACGACGACAATTGCCTTGCCTAAAAATTAAGTTGTGTAAACAAATCATTGGGATAAATGAAAGATGTAAATACCATATACAAAAATTTACATAATAAAAGTAGGTACAATTCTACTAATGATGCAGCACATAGATCATTCATGATGTTAATTTAAAACAGCACGGTATAAATAAGAACAGAAATACATTTTTATGCCACGGGGTGGGTGGATTTAAACCAAAAGTTTAAACTATATTTTAAGCCAGCATAAAACTTTGTTTAAACTGTTTTTTTCTAGGTTTTCATATTTTTTTTGTTGGTTGTTATTACTGGCACATGGTTTTAATGATTCATATTATATTTCCATCACCACAAACTGAAAAAGCTGACACACTATCAAATTCTATATTTAAATTTGAGGCCATGACCTAATACATAGACAGTAGACCAATGATTAAAACACAATTTATTTCCATTGTTTCAGCACAACATGGATGAAAAACTGGTATTTTTTTCTGTGAGTATGCCATATTTATCATTTAACATGGAATAAATTTAGGGAAAAATAACTAAAAGGCAGTACACACAAAGGCTAGTAAGCAACAATTTCACTAACTACGCATTCATATCTCTCTAAGTACTAACCAGATTCACTCATTTTGTCGTTATTTCAAATCTAAAAAGGGCAAATTTTTTTGGTATTTTTTTAAATCTCCAGCACTAAGAGCATATTAATTTTGGACCCCTCAGAAGTTTAACCTATAAACTGTGTCCAATATACTAGTACACAACTGGCTAATGTGTCCAATGTACAAGTTGCAAAATTTTTGTACCTTCTAATCTGCCAAATCAGCCACAAAGTATACTTATTATACTTAACCCAGAATAACCAGTCAAGTCAATTTGATTTATTTCATGTTTTAAGGAGCATCACACTTTGAAAAATTATAATAAGCAAGTATTCCTTGTACATAGTAAATGAAGACCAAATTAGCAGGGGAAAAAAAAAATACCATATATTCCAAGTTAAGCAATGTCTGGCTAAGCATTTACCCATGTTTGAAGTGATAAAACATCTTTAACCCTTTCACTGTCGGTGCCGTACTATTACAACTTGCAAACCAGTGTTGGTGTTGTAGTCTTGTCATGTGGGTATTGAGAGAGATAAATAGGTAGTCAAAGACACTCCTTGTAGGGTGGTTACGGAATATTTACCAGTCTGTGAGAGGAGGTCCCCGGCCACATCCGTCCAGCTGTATGTCGGCCTAGAACTGAGACTGAAGGCCTGTGACGTCATCGCCACATGGAGCGGGAGCTCTGACGTCACAGCAGTAACAAGAGAGCCTACGTGTAACGTCTGGGGTTACTATACTTGTGATACACTACACAAGTGTACACATATTTACTGACACGACAGTATTACGCCAAAATTCTAGCGGCTTCCAATCTTTTAGAAGAAAGCTGGTAGGCCTACATATGAAAGAATGGGTCTGAGTGGTCAGTGTGTGCAGTATAAAAAAATTCCTGCAGCACAGTGCATGAGGAAAAAAAACCTGTGTTTTTTATTTAAAACACTGACTTTGCGGTGTATTTTCTTATGGTATTTATGGTTGTATTCTCATTTTCTTCATCTCATTTGATAGAATGGACGATATGTTACAGAAATAGAGATGAATTTGAATGGTTTATAGACTAAAAGTACCTTGAAATTGAGCTCAAAGTAGTGGAAATGTTCAATTTTTGCCGATGTTCAAGAGTAAACAAATCATGTCACGTGTCCAATACACGTCAACTGGTGGGTCTAATATACTTTCACAAATGCGCTGATATTATTTATACCACTTTTACAACAATGCAGTAGTCTGCATAACAGTAAATCTTCTAGTTTATGTGTGAAAAAAAAATTAAAAATGGAAAGCAAGTGTAATATAAGAGGGGCCTGGAGACGTAACTAATGAACAGAGAAAATGTTATTTTAGTGGTAGGAATGTTTGTATTGTTAATTCTGGACCCTCTTTGAAATTGGCCTTACTTGAATT
>WNWK01049072.1:0-13326 GCA_009830355.1 Cherax destructor | reverse complement strand
ATCAAGAAGTGTAAGCAACAGAAGTCCAGGGGAAATATTACAGCTTTATACATCATTAGTAGGCCTCACCTAGATTATGCAGCTCAGTTCTGGTCCCCAAACCCCCAAATGGAAAAAAATTCGTTAGAAAACTTTCAGCGACGAATGAAAAAAGTTAATTAAAAATTAGAAATTTTCCCGGGTAGACGAAAGATTGAAGACCCTTAAATTACATTCACTTGGACGAAGAATGGGGGGGAGCATTATCGAGGTATATAATGGAAGGGGGGTTTTAAAAAAGGGGGGTTTTAAAATAAGGTCTTGAGGATATCTCTGAAGAAGAACCCGAAATTGGATTCAAATTGGAAAAGTTTTTTTTTAAAAAGGATATAGGAAAATTTTGGGTTTTGGGAAAAAGGGGGTAGTTGATGGTGGAACAGTCTGCCTAGGGGGTCAAAAAAGCTAGGACCTTGGGTAGTTTCAAATTTAGGTTGGATAAATCAGGTGAGGGGGGTTGGTTTTGGGGGGGTACTTGAGTTTAGAAATCTGAAAAACATTTCTTGGGTGAATTGAAAAGGGGGTTTTGGGGCAATTATTCTGTTAGTGGGATGGATTGTGAAGGATCCTAGTATGGGCCAACAGGCCAGCTAAAATTTCCCCGCCTTTCTTTTTTTTATGTTTGGGGACCTGAAGTGGGGGTACCCTGTACTTACATAATTGTATTTTTTTGGGGTGTTCGTTTGGGGGGACCACTGTATTTTTTTTTCCCCCTAACTTATGTGGCCTGTGAGACCAAAGAAAGGTGTGTACAGTGGCCCCGGGGGTTTTTCCCCAAAATTCGTTCCAGAATGTGCTCAAGTGCCATTCCGACTAATTTATTTCCCTTTAAAAAAAATGTCACGTAGGTTAGTCTATTTCAGACCCCAAAAAAACACTTGCAACAGCACTTAGGAAAATACATTTAAAAAAATGTTGAGTTTGGGGGATGCCGGGCCAGGGACCACTTGTACTAGAAAATTGATTGAGTTTGTTTTGGTTTTAAAACAAACGTTTTAAAAAAAATTTTTAAATTTTAAAAATTAGGGGAAATTCTTGTGAAAATTTTTTTTGGGGGTTTTTTAAATAGAAAAATTTAAAAAAACGTGACATTTTTTTTCTTTTAAGGGGGAAAATTTTTCGGTTGTGCCCTTGGAAACTCCCAGAAAAATGGAAAAAATTTTTCGCCCCTCACTGTTTTAAATTTTACGATTTCCGGGGTATTCGTTGGCGGGGGGGGACTGTATTTAGTTTAGGGTAGTAGGTGTTTTTGAAAGTTTTTAAAATGATGTTCAGACCAGGTTATTTTAGTACAGTGGTACCCCACGACACGATGTTATCATTTACGTTATTTTCGATAACCGATATTTATAACGTAAGAAATTTGACTGTGACTTACGATGTTTGCTTAAGTCTAACGGCATTCATTGCGGACGTGTCCACTTGGCGCCCAGCTGAGCGCACTCCAGGACGTCAGTGTGTGTTTACAAGTGAGGCTGACCACCCACCCACACCCACGCATTATACCAGTATATTGTCATTATTCACTGTTTTGGTGTACAACTGCTAAATAAGCCACCATGGGCCCAAAGAAAGCTCTAGTGCCAAGCCCTATGGTAAAAGAATGTGCGAGAATTGAAGCATTTGTACGGGTGTAGCATTTATGCAGGGAGTGTAGCATTTATGCAGGGAGTGTAGCATTTATGCAGGGGTAGCATGCGAGTGTAGCAGGCGTAGAGTGTAGCAAAGATGCAGAGAGTGTAGCATGGATGCAGGGAGTGCAGGCATGCAGAGGTGTAGCAGGCATGCAGGAGTGTAGCAAGATGCAGAAAGGGTGTAGCAGGGATGCAGGGAGTGTAGCAGGGATGCAGGGAGTGTAGGGATGCAGAAATTAGCAAGATGCAGGGGGAGCAGCAGGGATGCCAGGGAGTGTGGGGATGCAGGGAGTGTAGTAAGGATGCGGTGTAGCAGGGATGCGAGTGTAGCAGGGATGCAGGGAGTGTAAAGATGCAGGGAGTGTAGCAGGGATGCAGGGAGTGTAGCAGGGATGCAGGGAGGTGCAGGGATGCAGGGAGTGCAGGGATGCAGGGAGTGAGCAGGATGCAGGGAGTGTAGCAAGGATGCAGGGAGTGTAGCAGGATGCAGGAGTGTAGCAAGGATGCAGAGAGTGTAGGCAAGGATGCAGGGAGTGTAGTAGGCATGCAGGGAGTGTAGCATTCATGCAGGGAGTGTAGAATTCATGCAGGAGTGTAGCATGCAGGAGTGTAGCATTCATGCATAGAGTGTAGCATTCAAAGAAAATGGCCAGTAACCCCAAAAAAGGGAACAGGTACCTGCAGTGTTAATGGAAGGGATACCCCTTAAAAACACTAGCATACTATCCACCTTCTCCCCTCCTCCCGTCCTCCACACATCAACAACTCTTCAATAAATGTAAGTGACATGTTATTGTCAATATTTCATGTGTATTTGGTATTCTTTATTAAATTCTGTTATTTAATGTCAAAAATTATTTTTATTTAACTACTTTTGATCTTGGCGGATTAATTATTTCCCATTATTTCTTATGGGAAAATTGATTCGTGTGATTGTTTCAGCAAAATATCCCTCTCTAGCCGATATCGAACGGGGATTAACGAAAAACGAGGGGCCCTTTAGTCATAAAATTTTTTTACAGGGTACGGGACCGGGAAAAAAAGTTCGTGTCTTTTTTTGGGTCTGGGTCCATTAAATTTAATGGGGAAAATTTTTTGAGGAAGTTTTTTGAGGAACATTTGAGAGCACAAGAAAAGTGTGGGGTTTTTTACATAGAGTTTTACTTTTTTGAAAACAGTGAGTATACTGTTAAAATGGTTTGTTTAATTCGATGAGACTTCTGGGTTGGATAACTATAGTGAGCATCATGCTGAGGGCAGTGTTGTCTATGATGTTAGTAATAGTTATGAGTGTAATGTAAAGTGGTGGTGCCAAGTGTGATGAGGGCAGTTGTTTCCATAATGTTAGTAATAGTGATGAGGTCATATGAGTTGTGGTGCCGAGTGTGATGAGGGCAGTGGTTTACATAATGTTGTAATAGTGATGAGGGTCATATGAGTTGTGGTGCCGAGTGTGATGAGGTTAACCACATTGACATTAATGTTGAATATAGCACTGCTGATAAATGTAATGAACACAATGTTGGTAGTGGTGTTGGTGATGACAGTTATAGTGATGCGTGTAATGCTAGTGTAGGAGGGAATGTGAGTGGTAGTGCCAACTATCATACATTCACACATGAACAGCGTCGTGCTCTGTGTAAACAAAGACTCCCACGAGGCCTCACAACTGGTAGTGCATTAAAAACTCATGGACCAGGGTAACACTGCTGACATTGATGAGGTCTGCTCTTTATATGAACATTTTTCATTATGCCGAAGACTAAGCCAGATTCCAGGACTTCTATAATGGATCAAACGTATAAACTTAATATTTTTAGCTGGAATATTGCATCACTTAGAAAAAGACTTCCTGACCTTCATCATAAAGTAACCACGAACCCATTGATATTGTGTGTCTACAAGAGTGCAGAGTCCTGATAAATCCAGCCCCTAAATTGCCATCATTTGTTGCATATAACCTCAAATCTACTAACTCTTGTGTTCTATATATTAAAAAATCACTTCCCCATCAACTTGCATTAGGGGCTTTTGGCATGTACATCTCATTAATAACTATGTATCTTGTCTACCATGTATCATTGTACCATGTCTCAATAAAGTATTATTATTATTATTATTATTATTATTATTATTATTATTATTAGAAAACAGAGGGACTGCAATACCATGGTTTTTAGGATTTATTTTGGGGAACTCTGCTCTCAACATATTTAACTTGTATGCTCCTGCTGAAAGTTAAATTTACTTGGAGCTCCCAACGTGCTCAGTCTGGGCCTACTCTTATCATTGGAGATTATAATGCAATAATAATAATAATAAAAATTAGTTATTTGGACATGATACAAGAATACATTTGGTTATTGAGATTACATAGGTGTACATGCAAAAGCCCTAATATGCAGGGCTTTTTGGGCAGACTTAAAATTAACTTAAAACTAAATTGTAAGAATTTTGTAGATAGTTTACAATGAGAAAAAGGTGTGTATTTAAAGCTATGAAATTTGGTATAGTTTAGACATGACATTTTTTAAACATAGTTTTGTGCTTTTGTCTTCATTATAAAATTAATTAAATCAGATTAAACAAATTAAAGCAATAATAATAATAAAATATAAAATAATAAAAAGTCATGGTTGATAATTTATAAAATAAGTAAAGTTGCATATCAAGTTAAAAAGTTTGAATATAAGTTGAACATATCAATTAATTGTAGCAATTTATTGTAGCAATGCAACTAATTGAGTGAGATAACAATTTAAAACAATTAATTGCGTGCAGTTGTTACGTGGTCATTATAATGTAAGTGTTGTGGAAATAATTAGCTAAGTATGTATTATTCTTAACAGGTTTTACATTCATTCATTCATTCATTCATACATTACATTCAATTGATTAGTCAGGTTTTACGTTAAGTGATTATTCTACTTTGCTGGGAATGTTTTGATATGGAGCAATTAGCTTTGGGTGAGAAGGTGGTTTTTATCGTTTTGAATTGGGGTCAGGTAGGGTTTCTTTGGCAATGACAGGTAATGAATTCAATTTCTGCTTTTTATATGCATTGGTTTTTAATAGTGTTTAGATGGACCGGGAACATAGAGGAGGTGATCTGTGTCTAGTGTTATGGTCATGTGTCATGTGTCAAGACACAAGCATTGAAGCTCACAGTTGGGAGTCGTAATGGTAACCAACTGTTGTCACTGTTAAATAGTCATGATAATGTGCCAAATTGTAGGTGACCTTGAACCCACACATATCTATGGAGGCATCCTTGATCTGTGTCTTGGCTTCAACATTACTTCTGCCAGCTGTGAGTCTACCATTGTATCAGATATATCATCAGACCATTTCCCAAGGCTAACCTCACTAGATATAGCAAGATGCTACCACCTTATACCCATCAATTGCACAACCCAGGACAGCATGCGTTTAGAGCAGGCCGCTCCTGTCTGTCCCAACTACGGGACCACTCCGAGCAGGTCCTGGATGCTCTAGAAGATAAACAGAATGCAGATGTTAAAACACAGATTTTGCAAAAGCCTTTGACAAGTGTGGTAATAGCACACAAAATGCGTGATAAGGAATAACGGAAAAGTTGGTAGATGGATCTATAATTTCCTAACATATAGAACACAAGAGTAGTAGTCAACAGAGTAAGTCTGAGGCAGCTACTGTGAAAAGCTCTGTTCCACAAGGCAAGTACTTGCTCCCACCCTTTTCCCTCATCCTCATATCAGACATTGACAGGGATATAAGCCACAGTGCTGTCTTCCTTTGCAGATGACACCGATCTGTATGACAGTGTCCACGATTAGGAACACTGCAAGACTCCAAGCAGACATAAACCAAATCTTTAAATGGGCTGCAGAAAACAATATGAGTTCAATGATGAGAAATTTAAATTACTCAGATAGGGAAAACGTGAAGAAATTAAATCTCATGGAGTACAAAACTAATTCCAACCACACAATAGAGCGAAAACTAATGTCAAAGACCTGGGAGTGATCATGTCAGAGGATCTCACCTTCAAGGACCATAACAAAGTAGCAATTGCATCTGCTCGAAAATGACAGGATGGATAATGAGAACCTTCAAAACCAGGATGCCAAGCCCATGTTGACACTTTACAGATCGCTTGTTCTATCTAGGCTGGAATATGTGCACACTAACCGCACCTTTCAAGGCGGGTGAAATTGCTGACCTTGAAAATGTGCAGAGAACCTTCCGGCACGCATAAGTGCGATAAACCACCTCAACTACTGGGAACGCTTGGGTTCCTAAACCTGTACTCTACAACGCAGGCGGGAGAGATACATTATTATATACACATGGAAAATTCTCGGGGATTAGTACCAAACTTGCACCGAAAATCCTCCCCACGAAAGCAAAGACTCGGCAGGCGATGTAACATCCCCAATGAAGAGCAGGGTGCCACTAGCACGTTGAGGGACAACACAATAAGTGTCGGGGGCCCAAGATTGTTCAACTGCCTCCCAGCATACATCAGGGGGATTACCAACAAACCCGGCTGTCTTCAAGCAGGCACTGGACAGGCACCTAAAGTCGGTACCTGACCAGCCAGGCTGTGGTTCGTACGTTGGGGCCGTGCGACCAGCAGTAACAGCCTGGTTGATCAGGCTCGGTCCAACATGAGGCCTGGTCACGACCGGGCCGGGGGGCGTTGACCCCTGGAATTCTCTCAGGTAGACTCCAGGTAGTGTGCACCAATGCATAGCTACCTTTCTCACTCAACACACTGACAGCTCATACCTCCTTCCTTGACCTTAAATCTGCTTTTGATGTTTGCCAACCGACATGTAATCATTAGTGAACTTGCCAGAATATTTGTTGGAGGATGGCTTCTCTGCTGGATTAAAGGCTACCTGTCCAACAGAAAGTCTTCTGTGTTGTTCCACGGGCATAGAAGTATAACTAAAGACTTTGAATTAGGAACCCCCACAGGGAGGTGTGCTCAGTCCCACGCTATTCAATATTCTAATTAATGCCTTACTTAATGCTATGCCTAGCCAGCCCCATCATTATATGATCAGTTTTGCTGATGATAATGATTCACACCAGTTCTCCAACACCCAAACATCTAACCATGTACTAGCCTCCGTGTCAGGACCTGGGGTTGATAATCTCACTGATAAAACAAAGATGCTCAATGGCGTCCTCCTCGAAAGAGAGGCACAGTTCGCCAGATCCAGTTGCATGATGGGTCTCTTCTAGAATATGTAAACAGATACAGGTATCTAGGCTTTGAGGTCCACTACTTGGACCTGTTGTAAGAGACTTTTTTCGTCAATACAAAGAAAGGCTGAGAGCACTTAGAGTTGTGGGTTTCACCCCAGGAATGGTGCTAATGTTAAAATTGTGAAAATGATGTATCTTGCTTATATTAGATCATTGGTTGATTATCTGTCCCTACTTGCTCTTGTGTCTGACTGGAAGCTTGGAGGGCTGGAAAAACTGCAGAGCAAGAAATGAGGATCATTTTGGATGCCCTCGTACTGCCAAAATTTTAAATATGCAGAAAGAACTTGATATCCAAGCATCAGAGATCTGTTACTGAAAGAAATATCCTATTGGGGTTAATATGGAACTCCATTCAAATCCTGCACAGAAGCCCTCCAAACTTTCCTCAACTGGTGAACATCCCTCCAGATGGATCGAGAAACTGGAACCGACTCCCATGAATCAGATACATGATCTGTGGCAAAGTGACAACAGGCACCTCCGCTCCATGGAATATTACCTCATTCCAAACTACCATCCCTCCATTTCCCCCAAACTACTTCTTAAATCTAAACCAAAGCTTCGTTGACAAACATGATGCCTATAAGCTGTATTGTAATTTACAAACAGCTTACATCTCCTACAAATTATTTACGTTGATGGTTCTGTTGCCAATCCACTGGTGCAGCTGGTAGTGCTGCTGTTGTTAGGTGATGGCTCTCTTAAAGAAATTGACACCATCAAAAACTGGGCCTCTACCCTTCAGACAGAACTGTTTGCAATACTCCTTGCACTCAAATGTGTCCATGTATCTAGGTTGACTCTCAATTGTAACTGATTCTCTGTCATTCCATAAATGCTCTCAACTCATCAAGTATAACTTGTAGAATGCTTGTGTGAACCAGACACAGGTATGGTAGGATTGTGGATAGTAGAGTCAGAGTGCACATGCTGTGGATTCCATCTCACATTGGTCTTCAGATGCATGATAGAACTGATAAATTGGCTAAGTTTTATGCTTTCAAAGGGGGGTGGATTACAATCTTGGCTTGTCAGTTAGCAGTTTGAGAACAATATCGAAAAGAACTTCAACTGAATTTTATTGACTTAAGACTCAGGAGATTGACACCAGTCAGTCCATCTATCATCATTCTATCATGCAGGAGGAGCCACATGTCTATGATGCATCCAACAAAATAAGCAGACTCTTGGATGTCACCACCGCCGCCTCCGGCTGGGTTACAAGTATCTTTGGCAGGTTAAATCACCACCACCAGATGTAGACCAAACAAAATGTAAACTTTGTCAGTTGGATTATTGTCACACCCTGCGTCATTATGTACTGGAGTGCGACAAAATTAATGAATTCAGAGACAACTCACTCAGAAATATTCAAGATATGTCAAAGAATTTTATCCACAGTGGTATATTACAGACCATTCTGGAAAAATACCCTGACTTTGCTCCCTGTAAATAAAGCATTGCCACGTGTGTACTCACCTAATTGTGGTTGCAGGGGTCGAGACTCAGCTCCTGGCCCCGCCTCTTTACTGGCCGCTACTGGGTCTCTGCTCTCCCTGCTCCATGAGCTTTATCATACCTCGTCTTAAAACTATGTATGGTTCCTGCCTCCACTATATCTTTCTCTAGACTATTCCACTTCCTGACTACTCTGTGGCTGGAAGAAATGCTTCCTAACATCCTTTGGCTCATCTGAGTCTTCAGCTTCCAGTTGTGTCCCTTGTTTCTGTGTTCCCTCTCTGGAACATCCTGTCACTGTCACCTTGTCGATTCCCGAAGTATTTTGTATGTCGTTATCATGTCTCCTCTGACCCTTCTTTCCTCCAGTGTTGTTAGTCCTATTTCCCTCAACCTTTCTTCATAGGACAGACCCCTGAGTTGTGGAACTAACCTTGTCGCAAACCTTTGCACTTTCTCTAGTTTCTTTATGTGATTGACCAGGTGTGGGTTCCAGACGGGTGCTGCATATTCTAGTATGGGCCTGACGTACACGGTGTACAGTGTCTTGAACGATTCCTTGTTAAGGTAATGGAACGCTAATCTTAGGTTTGACAGTCGCCCATATGCTGCCGCAGTTATCTGGTTGACGTGTGCCTCCGGAGACGTGCTTGGCATTATACTCACCCCAAGGTCTTTCTCCTTTGCCGAGGTTTGTAGCCTTTGTCCGCCTAGCCTGTACTCTGTCAGCGGTCTTCTTTGCCCTTCTCCGATCTTCATGACTTTGCATTTGGTGGGATTGAATTCGAGAAGCCAGTTGCTAGACCAGATGTAAAGCTTGTCCAGGTCTGTTTGAAGTCCTGCTTGGTCCTCTTCCGATGTGATTCTGAGTCTATCCCATCCGTCATGTCATTTACATATACCAAGAATAACACTGGTCCTAGGACTGACCCCTGCGGTACACCGCTCGTCACAGGCGCCCACTGTGATACCTCATCACGCACCATGACCCGTTGTTGCCTCCCTGTGAGGTATTCCCTGATCCATTCCAGTCCCCTTCCTGTTATACATGCTTGTTCTTCCAACTTCTTTACTAATCTCATGTGAGGAACTGTGTCGAAGGCCTTCCTGCAGTCCAGGAAAATGCAATCCAGGAAAATGCAATGTGTGTGTGTGTGTGTGTGTGTGTGTGTGTGTGTGTGTGTGTGCGTGTTGATTGCCATTTTGTCCTATGCACATGTCGATTGAAGGCTGGGCCTGTTGTGTGTGCGTGTGTGTGTATGTATATATGTATGTGTGTGCGTGTGTGTGTATGTGTGTATGTGTATATGTAAGTGTGTATGTATATGTGTGTGTGTGTGACCCAACAATAAAATTTGCACCAAGAACTCATTACAGTTGTGACCGGGTGTAGACTAGTGAATTGTTCATTGCGTTATAATTTGTTCATGATTGTAACAATGTATAAACGTAAGTAAGTAAATTTACTTACATGTTTTATTACCTTTGTAACTTGTGAGTTCATTACCTTTGTAGCTTGTTAGTTCATTACCTTTGTAACTTGCTCAGCTATCAAAACTTTGGGGTCCAGTCCCTGGACCCATTATGTACCTCTGTAATCTTTTGACTACCGCCCACAGGATGGGTATGGGGTGCATAATAAAGATATCAAACTGAAAACTTGAAAGGTGCAGTTAGTGTGCAGCAATATTCCAGCCTAAATAGAACAAGCTATCTGTAAAGTGTCAACATGGGCTTGGCATCCCTGGTTTTGAAGGTTCTCATTATGCATCCTGTCATTTTTCTAGCAGATGCAATTGCTACAGTGTTATGGTCCTTGAAGGTGAGATCCTCTGACATGATCACTCCCAGATCTTTGACATTAGTTTTTCGCTCTATTGTGTGGTTGGAATTAGTTTTGTACTCCGATGAGATTTTAATTTCTTCACTTTTTCTGTATCTGAGTAATTGAAATTTCTCATCATTAAACTTCATATTGTTTTCTGCAGCCCATTTAAAGATTTGGGTTATGTCTGCTTGGAGTCTTGCACTGTCTTCAACGGTGGACACTGTCATACAGATTCGGGTGTCATCTGCAAAGGAAGACACAGCACTGTGGCTTATATCCCTGTCTATGTCCGATATGAGGATGAGGAACAGGATGGGAGAAAGTACTGTGCCTTGTGGAACAGAGCTTTTCACAGTAGCTGCCTCAGACTTTACTCTGTTGACTACTACTCTTTGTGTTCTACTTGTTAGGAAATTATAGATCCATCTACCAACTTTTCCTGTTATTCCTTTATCACACATTTTGTGTGCTATTACACCATGGTCACACTTGTCAAAGGCTTTTGAAAAGTCTGTGTATATAACATCTGCATTTTGTTTGTCTTCTAGAGCATCCAGGACCTTGTCGTAGTGGTCCAGTAGTTGGGACAGACAGGAGCGGCCTGCTCTAAACCCATGCTGCCCTGGGTCGTGCAATTGATGAATATCAATATGAGTGGCGATCTTGCTTCTTAGAACCCTTTCAAAGATTTTTATGATATGGGACATTAGCACTATTGGTCTGTAGTTCTTTGCTATTGCTTTACTGACCCCTTTGTGGAGTGGGGCTATGTCTGTTGTTTTTAGTAACTGCGGGACGACTCCAGTGTCCATGCTCCCTCTCCATAGGATGTTAAAAGCACGTGATAGGGGCTTCTTGCAGTTCTTGATGAACACGGAGTTCCATGAGTCTGGGCCATGTCATTTATTGCCTTTTCGAAGTCATTTGGCGTTGTGGTGATGTCAGATAGGCATGCGTCTGTCAAGTTTCTTTCAATTTCATTTATAGCTTTTGTTCTTCCCGCGTTTCTTGATTCCTGTAGGATTCCTTTAGTTTTAATTCGATGTTTGCTATTTCTCTGACTAGTGTCTCCCTTCGTATTTCAGATATATTGGCCTCCTGTAGCCGCTCCGTTATTCTTTGCCTTCGCCTGTATAGGGAGCGCCTCTCTCTTTCTAGTTTGCATCTTCTCCTTTTCCTTAAGGGAATTTGCCTTGAGCAAACCTCTAGTGCCACAGAGTTAATTTTGTCTAGACATAGATTAGGATTCGTGATGCTTAGGCAATCTTCCCAGTTTATATAATTTAGGACTTGGTTTACTTGGTCCCACCTTATGTTTTTGTTACTGAAGTTGAATTTGGAGAAGGCTCCCTCGCGGCTGATCACATTTTGTTGATCTAGGGCTCCCCCCATGCATGTCTGGACCTCTATTATGTTGTGATCTGAGTATATTGTTTTTGATATGATGACATTTCGTATCAGATCATCATTGTTGGTGAAGATGAGGTCCAGCGTATTCTCTAATCTTGTGGGCTCTACTATATGCTGGTTTAAGGTGAACTTAGTGCAGAGATTTAAAAGTTCATGCATGTCTGAATTTTCATCTGAGCTGCCTCCTGGTGTTATCTCTGCTACCACATTGTTTGCAATGTTCCTCCATTTTAGGTGCCTGAGGTTGAAATCCCCCAGTAGCAAGATATTTAATGTGCGCAAGAGTGATTATTATTAGTATTACGTAATGTTTTCCCTCCAGCCGGCAACCACATATAATTTTGAAGGATATATCATAGATGGATTAATGAAAATGTCTATATTAACGTAAAATAAGACATTTAATGTGCGCAAGAGTGATTATTATTAGTATTACGTAATGTTTTCCCTCCACCCGGCAACCACACCTACATAGCATATAAACAGCATGTTTATATGCTATGAAACGTGCTTCTCATATAATTTTGAAGAATATATCATAGATGGATTAATGAAAATGTCTATACTGACGTAAAATTGGACATTTAATGTGCCCAAGAGTGATGATTACATAATAGAGAGATGTGCTCACGGAAAATGTAAACAAACCAGGTGGCGCACGCCGTATCTGAAAGACGCTCGCTGTATATAAAAGTTTTGGTCATAATTTGAACTCGCCGTATGAACGGAACGCCGAAAGACGAAACGCTGAAAAGCGGGGCCCTACTGTAATTTATAAAGAAATATTTACACTAATTTATAAATAAGAAATATTTACGTACACTAATTTATAAATTAAGAAATATATACACTAAATTATAAATAAGAAATACTTACACTTAAATTTATAAATAAGAAATATTTACACTTATCTTCAAGGAGATGGTGGCAGAGGATGGCTCTGGACTCAGTGCCCTTATACTCCTCAAACAATAGAGAAATTAAGTTTCGTGTCGTAATTTTTCTATCGCTTAATCGCTTAACTTACTTGCTACACTGGCTGGCACCATAGCCTTTATCAACTCCTGCTGTTTTAGTATTTTAACATATCGCAGAATCACTGAATCACTTAAGAAGACACATTATCCCCTCTCAGCGCTTTACCTAAGGGCTGGCACTAGGAGCTTTCTTTGGGCCCATGGTGGCTTATTTAGCAGTTGCAAGCACTAAAAACAATGGAATAATGACAAAATGTATGGTATGAATGCATGGGTGGCCATCACTCACTGGTAAACAATGGCACACTGACTCTGGATGGAGTGTTGGGCCGTCCGGGCCATGCATACGCGTCCAGGACGAATTACTTATTCAGAGCGGATCTACTTATACCGAACCAATATTTTTACGGAAAAATGTTACTTATTCCGAATTTTACGTAATCCGACGACTACGTAATCCGGGGGTCCACTGTACAAGATTACCTAATATACATCCAATATATCTGTGCCTGACCTGGGATCAGGCTTCTCTGTTGACTGCCTGATCAACCTGACTGCTGCTGTTGTTGGCCTGCTGGCCCACAAATCCATCACAGCTTGATTAATCTGGCACACCCCAGTGCTAGTTATCCAGTCTCCCCTTGTAAACTTCTACGCTTATTCCAGCAAGATTTCTGATCTCAGCCGGTAGAACAGTCAAGAAACAGGGATGCTGACATTGTTT
>WNWK01049071.1:0-13327 GCA_009830355.1 Cherax destructor | reverse complement strand
AGCGAAAATGAATGAGGAATTACGAAGAACAGCTAATTGGGAGAAAAGTGGAGAATCACAACTCGAAAAAGTCCTCATTAGCACCATTGGCTGTCTCCCATCAACCATAGAAGACAAGGAGGTATCTCCATAAGAGGATCACGGGTCGATATCAAAAACCCCTAACAAAATCCTGGAATGAGATCAACAGATTACTTAATTAACTCCATTTCTAAATCTTTAAAAGTGAAACTAGCTAAAGCCCGCCTCAGCCACTATTCAGATTCAAAGCACCCCACATCAAAAGCACCTCTATAAGATGGTGATCAGACCTCTGTTGGAATACCCTTGCGTACCCCTATCACTAACAACTAAAACCAACAGGCTGCGGCTCCACGGTCCAGAACAAAGCCCTCCGCTTTATCACTGGGACCAGATTAAGGGACAGAATCAGAACTAAAGACCTACATGTACAACAGAACTCGATGCAATTAATGTAAGGATAGATAAACTGAAAAGACAGCTATACGACATGCAAGAACTATATGTACCTGATAAAATCCCAACCAGTAAACACAACCGACTATGTCATCCCCACACCTCCCCACCAAACCCCAAAAAATGACTCTGCAACAAAGAGTTGGCTACATTCACAATCCCTACCACGGCCCAAAGAACCCTGATTGATCTCCTCATCAGACAGAAGAGTGGGTACCACCGACCCAGTCTATGTTCAACAACATAAAAAAGTCTCTCCATTTATGGTGACCTACCTTTTCCAAACTACATCTTACAACTACCATTGTAACACCTACGAACTTCCTATTTTAGGACACCACCTCAGAAACTGCTTGAACAACTCCGGGCTAGCACAAACAACATCAAAGCCCAGCAACTACCACCTGTTGAAACTTCTCGTCCAGCACCGGGCTACCCACCATCAACATCGAAAGCCAGAAACTACCACCTTTTGCGCAGCCTTTCCGAAAAAAAAAAAAATCTACAAATAGTATGCATTCTCCCAACTCAGTTGCATGCTGTGATACGCAGTATACCTGTGTGCAACTGATGGGTTGAGGCATATCCTCCTCATAAAATTTACTTATGTATACTCTACATACACACACTTATTATGTTGCGCCAAAGTGGATAGGCCACTTACCTTTATAACCCTAACCTCCCTCCCCCTCCCACCTATTTCCCAATTTCCATCCTTACCCATCCTTCTTCCTTCCCCATCTTACCGACGCTCAGGTCAATCAAGCTCCAAGCTCTACGTGAACGCTTCAAGGCACACCAGAAACAACTACAATCTCATCCTAGTACAGCACCCCCCTCCAAGAGTGTTCACGCATGGTTATGCCATAAGACAAACATAAAACCACAAAACAACGACCACACAAGGAATGACGGCTAGATACATATTACCCATGCAATCGTAATAAAATACATATATCCTTCCCAGCCATGGGATACATTAAACACAATATATACCTGATAACTACATATCCTTCCTATTTAAAATTCTTGCAACCAGCCACATATATTTAAGACCTTTAGTATACTTTGACCTATACACAAACATATGATATAACAAATATAGACAAGAAGAATTATACACTTCTTATATAGAACTCCCATATACCCCACATATACACCCCCTGGACACAATCAAAACAAGAAACCAACACACACACACACACACACACACACACACACACACACACACACACACACACACAAAGAAGACCGCAGACGGAGTACAGCCCTAGGGGCAGGCACTGCAAACCTCAATCAGGAAAAAGATCTTGGGGTGAGTATAACACCAGACACATCTCCTGAGGCGCACATCAACAAATAACTGCTGCAGCATAGGGCGCCTAGCAAACCTAAGAACAGCATTCCGACATCTTATAAAGAATCGTTCAGGACCCTGTACACTGTTACGTTAGGCCCATATTGGAGTATGCAGCACCAGTTTGGAACCCACCTAGCCAAGCAGTGAAGAAGCTCGAGAAAGTGCAAGGTTTAACAAGACTAGTCGGAGCTAAGGGGTATGTCCTACGAGGGAGGTTAGGAAATCGACCTGACGACACTGGAGGACAGGAGAATGGGAGACATGATAACAACATATAAGATACTGAGAGGAATTGACAAAGTGGACAGAGACAGAATGTTCCAGAGATGGGACACAACAACAAGGGGACACAGATGGAAGTTGAAGACTCAGATGAATCGAGATGTTGGAAGTATTTCTTCAGTCACAGGTTGTCGGGAAGTGGAATAGTTTAGGAAGCGATGTAGTGGAGGCGGCTCTATACATGCTTTAAGCAGAGGTATGATAAAGCTCATGGCGCAGGGAGAGTGACCCAGTAGCGGCAGTGAAGAGGCGGGGCCAGGAGCTTTGACTCGACCCTGCAACCACAACTAGGTGAGTACAACTAGGTGAGTACACACACACACACACACACCACAAAAAATGTTACATATTTCTTATATAATGATCTCTGCATTTCAACACAAAACACAGAAAACACAAACATAAAAAAACAACACTCCATTAATGACCTTACACAGAAGGCCCAAAATAAAAGATGAACATCAATGATTATACAAACCATGTATGCATTCTAATCCAAAATCGGAACCAACCTTCGGCACAGAAGGTTCTCATACTCAGAGATGTCTGAAGCTACAAACTACCCCAGCCTCTTCCCCCTGATCTACACCCCCCACCTAACGGCCTTCCACCTAAAACCACCTAACCCTTACCTACCATCTACATTCCCCACTACTTTACCTGCTCCCGATCACACCCCTAACCCATCCCCTCCTTCCCCACTAACCTCTCCCTCCCCACCCCTTAACCCATGCACTGTCATCTCTGGATAAGGCTGCAGAAGCCCATCCGCGCCCGACCATATAATTCCTATTCCTCACTTAGTCCTATAAAATGCCACCCAAAGCCCAATACGTGCCCTCCCCTCCTCTTCCCTACAACTCCATGAAATATAAACATAATCCAATACCAAATAAGACAACCCCTCGTATGCTGTCCGAAGACTGCCCCAGATCCAAACTCAGCGCCCTCAGAACCCGAAACCTCCCTTTCCCCACCTGTCGAACACCCCCAAACCATTCTCTCACCTCCTGCAATCCAGCACAAAAATAAACGCATGATTGCCGTTTCAGCTGCCACACCTACTGCAAACCCATCGGCACCAACCCCATGACGTATAATTGAGCTCTAGAGCCAAAACCCCTGCAAAACCTATATCCTACCTCTGCACCCTAGGATGTGAACTTTAGCTTTCAGACCACCTCCATATTCCTTGCCAATCATACAGGGGATAAACCCCTCTCCCCTGCACCTCCCTCCTCAACCCAACCTATCCAACCTACTAACCTACTCGTCCCGGCTCTTTCATCACCATTAACCCTCGTAAATTGCCTCACATACCAAAATATCCTTCCTCCCACCACCTGCACACTCCTTCATTACTAACCCCACTCTTCTTCCCCCTCCCCTCCTGCATCAGAAATTCATGCCTCCAAACACACTTCTAATCTACCTCAACAGTATCAACCCTATCCCTCCCACCTCGTCTTGGTTTCCTACCTCCCTACTCAGCCAGTGTCTCCCATGCCCAAACGAACCTCAAAAACATTCTCAACAAACGTTGCACATCCACCTCAAGAGGATATACCACCGCCCTAAACATATTTTATACCAACACATTTATAACAATAACTCTTTGCATTAATGTCACCTCTCCCACTCCAGCCCCTCATCCTTCCAATTGCCGCATCCACTACAGTCTATGAATTCACCTCCGCGCCACTACCGCATCTGCACTAAAACTATACCACATATCTTAATCATTTCTACACAATTCCAACCCCTCCACGACCCCAACGTTCCCCCAGACCAACTTCCTACCTCCAATAAATTAGACTTTCCCCTATTAACCCTCATCCCTGTTCCCCTCCCAAAAAAGTTCTATCTCATTCAACTTACTCCAATTGCCACTCCTTCCTAACCAACACCGTGGTATCATCAACATAACCAACCATACCACCCCCACCTCCATCTCCTCAGACCCAACCCTCAACCCCGCCTCTACCAATCTGTAAAAAGGATCCTGCAAAAGTGCGAAAAGGATCTGCGACAGAGGACAACCCTGTCGCAGACCCCTCTGCATATCCACTGCCCTTCCCACCTTCCCATTAATCTGCACTCGTAATAACGCACCTGCATACAATGTTTCAACCCACCTTACTCCCCTTCCCCAAACCCTGCCTCTCCAATATTGCTAATAACATTTCTCGATCAACCCTGTCATATGCTCTCTGCCAATCAATCTAACACCCCCTCCTCACTTTCTTCAATAAACTGCTTTACCTGATGCCCTGTCAGAATACTCCTTCCAGGCACCCCAAATTGATCATGCAAAACTCCACCTAAACCCTCTTGATCCTATTGCCAAAATCTTTGCAAAAATTTTGTAATCCGCCGTCAACAAGCCAGCCCCCTATAATCATAAGCCCTCAGAAATCCCCCTTCGCCACTAATACTCTACCCCAGTCCTCATTGTTTCCCCCCATGAAACCATCCTCCCTCAACCCATTAAACAACCTCACAAGAACCCCTTTTAAAACCTCCCAATGAGTTACGTACAAATCCCCCGCAACCCATCGATCCCAGGTGACTTCCCCAACCTCAAACCCTGCACGGCTTCCCAAACATCCTCCTCCAAAATCTCTGCCCCACACTCTCTTCCCTCCTCCACACTCAAGAATCTCCCTATGCCCTATCCACCTGATTAACCTTCCCCTTCCTGTATTGAACACGAAACCATCTTTCCGCGTATCCCCCCCATACCCTCCGTCGTTCTCAAAACCCTCCCCTCCTGATACCCATCCACCTCCCTCCACTTTCAAAGACGAAATTAACATCCCCCTCCTATGTTTCTCAAAAGTCCTTAAAACCACCTTTGAAGCCTTATTTCCCCATAAAACCTCCTCCATACCCACCCATAAAACTTCCTAATTTCCTCTTTCCCCCTCTCCATCCACCATCTGACAACCCCATTTGACACCCCCTCCCCCCTTCCACACACCTCCCCACCACTCTTCGAACATCTCAGCCCCCCTTCCCTCTTCAATAATCTCGTATTCAATTTCCAATAACTCTTATACACACTCACCGCCCCGTCCCACCCCCCTTCAAACAACACTCCCCTATGATCTGAAAAACCCACATCGACACATTCCACCCTCCGAACATCCACCGCCCTTGTCACATATATTCTGTCCAGTCGTGCTGCATAATCTTTCCTCACAAAAGTATATTCCACTATTCCTCCCCGTCCCCCACCACATCTACCACTCCCTGCCCCCAACACACCCCTCAACGATCCCAACACACACCCCCCACCTCGCGGCTCGACGTCTCTAATCCGAATCACACAATTCCAATCTCCAGCAATTATAGACACTTGAGGCAAACCTCAGACAGCATACGCCAACTCATTGTTTACAAAATCATCCTTTAGTCTCCTATTGCTTATAGCTGGCATATATACTCCCAGGAAACTCACCTGTACTCCACCCCAATCCCCGTTTACTCTAACTATTCTACCACCCACATCCTCCCAAGACTCCAAAGTGAATGGACTTAACTCACTGACTCCTACCAACACCCTCCCCCCTTTAAACCCCCTTGCATCACACGCAAAAATCCTATACCCCTTTATAGCTAGCTCATTACCCTTTCTATAATTATGCTCCTGACAAAAGAAAACATCAACTTTCCACCTCCATAAAATAACCTCCACCCACTTCGTTTCACCTCATTCCTGAGGCCATTCCATTAATTGTTAACACCTGAAACGTAAGACTGGGGTTTGCCCTTTGGCTTCAGTACTCTCTTTTCCAATATCATATGTCCTTCTCCATCCTTCCCCCTCCTACCCCTCCCATCCTCCTTCACTTCCCTAGCACCCCCATTACCCTTTAACCTACCTCCTTTCCCCTGCACCACATCTGCCCACACTTTTTTCCCAGGCCTTTGTGCAGCTGTCAACAAGTCATCCTCAGACTCCTCCCCCGGCCTTTTCCTGGACTCCCCTTTCTCCTTAATTAACTCCATTTCCTCTTCCCTATGAACCTCTGCTACTACCACAGATACCTGAGCGTTACGTTATTCACTTCCCTACACATATCATTCTCAACAACAGCCTCATTTTGATCATTCTTGGAATCACCCTGCCCCAAAACAGAAACTGCTTCCATCGACAAAGGATCTCCCTGTATGAACTCTCGTAGTTCCTTCAAAATCTCTGCCTCCTCCCCATGCATCCCCTGATGATCAGCAACAGACGCCGTACTGTGTTCCTCTGATGCCACAGATGACACTTTACCCTCGCCTCCCATCTGCCCATCCACCTGCTCCACCTCCTCGCTCCATGACTGATGCACCATGCCCTCTTGCCCGTCATCCACACATCGGTCTTCTGTCGGAATTGTTGAAGCCTCCTCTGTTCTCACGTCATCGTCCACACCTCGCCTCACATCCGTCTTCCTTCGATTACAATCCGCCGCCAGGTGTCCCTGCTGTCCGCATAACCGACAGGTGCGAGCCTGCCCAACATATGTAACATACACCTGCATGCGGAAACCAGTCATTATTACATAAGAAGGGATAGCCTGACGTAACGTCATCTTGACGAATACGTCCTCAACATCCCCGCATAGGGCCCATTCGCCCACCTGCCAACAGTTACTGCATGAACAATGCCATATTTCTGCATGGCTTCAGAAATGTCACATTCTCCCACCTCAAAAGGCACGTTCTTCAACTTCACCCACTTGTAAGTGGCTGACACATCATGGACACATACCTCAAGGCCTGATAACACCACCAGCCTCTTGTCCTGAAACGTATCCACGATCCTGTGATATGCCGCCGAACACGCAAACTTCACAAATAGCCTCCTCGCCCCATTAAGGGATATCCCGTACAATTCCGAATGGTCCACACCCAGCACATCACGTAGAATCGCAGGTAGAACAATATCCATGTTGGACGGGTACACTGCTCCCAGTAGAATCTCAATTCCAACAGTATTAACCCTCCTCCTGTAGCCATCCGCCATGACAGTGAAAATAAAATTTCACGATGCGGCCACCAGAGGTCACAACGAGCACCCGCACACAACCAGGGCTGGGCGTTGAATAGTTTGGAGTAATTAACGAGTATTGCAGTGTTTGGTAACTCTCCAGAAGACTGTGGACCGGTGAATGACCTTGAAATTGGCACTGCGACCCGCATGCCACTACACCCATATTGCCTTTGTCTAGTGAGGTGAATGTCCCTTGACCCTTCTATACACCAGTATCCTTTAACCCATCGCCAGTGTGAAACTGCTGTGTCAGCTATGAGTATAGATGATGGTGTTGAAGACATATATGATGGTGAAGGCAGATTTGAAACATATTTTAGTAAACACTCGGAAAAAGGAACGAGGCTTCCAGAGAAAGTTTGCTGCAAGCAATGCAGGGGGCGCACACCCTCCCAAAGCTGTCAGGTTAGATTTCCCTAACAACACTGATCAAGAGATCAAGTGTAATTGGTTTTACGAAGCTAGTGTAGACAACCTAGAGAAAACGATCAAGTTTCTTCATGATGAGAATAACTACGTATTTGTGCCTAATGATTCAGCATTTATAGACAAACTTCTCACTCAAGAATATGCCAACATCAAACTCCGAGCTGCCCCACCAAGGGCACCTAAAGTGCTTATTGTCATATACAACGTCAACAAGCACTTGAATCCTAAATATCTGGCGTCAGAGCAAGTTGCAAGCCCTCGTCGACTTCCCAACGATCTGATATTAGCTGAGTGGACTGGCCAGGGGACTCTCCCATGCTACATTTACTCCCGTGCAGCCCTCAACAGGCACTATAACATTGCATTGTACAGACCTCCTCAACGTCGATGTTATAAGTGTCAACGTTGGGGCCACATTGCCAGGAAATGCCCAGCTAAGTCACACTGGTGTGCAGTGTGTGCCAATGATCATTCTTCTGAACGGTGTTATGACATGATCAAACAGCAACAGACTGTTGCTAAACAATGTATCAATTGTAAGACTTCAGGAGTCACAGCAGCTCATGCTGACTGCATTGTGAGGGCTGCCCACATCGCAGCCAACCACACCTCACCTTGCACCCAACATTATGACCCCCCAGGCCTACCAGATACCTGGAGTCTGAATACTGGCTCATGCCTGCCCTCAGACAATGGGGTTGAGAACTTCACCTGGGAAGCACATCAACAGAGCTCCATCACGTCTGCTGTCAATACCAGTCCAGCTGAGTCAGCTGACAGTCAGCCACCGAGCTCAGCTGACCGGGGCTTCACGTCATCAGATGTTCCTAGTCTTGCTCCTGTGGTATACAACCTGAAGTCGCGCATAGGGTTACTGGAGAGAGAACAATTTCTCCTGAAACAGCAACTTGAGCAGCGCAAGGAAAGATGTGTTGTGTGTACCAATAGCAAGATTGTCACAAATTCTGAAAGCGAGTGTAAGGCTGATGAACAAGATGGTGGTGGTGTCCTTAATTACGGTAATGACGAACCCAACAGCTGTGTTGATAACTATAGTGAGCATCATACTGAGGGCAGTGGAAATAAATGGTATAAAATACCGACACAATGGAAAAATAAACACATAAGCAGTATAATGTGATCCTTTATTGACAACGTTTCGCCCACGCAGTGGGCTTTATCGAGTCACATACAGAACAGTTCTGTATGTGACTCGATAAAGCCCACTGCGTGGGCGAAACGTTGTCAATAAAGGATCACATTACTGCTTATGTGTTTATTTTTCCACTGAGGGCAGTGTTGTCTCTGATGTTAGTAATAGTTATGAGTGTAATATAAGTGTTGGTGCTAAGTGTGATGAGGGCAGTGGTTTCCATAATGTTAGTAATAGTGATGAGTGTCATATGAGTGGTGGTGCCGAGTGTGATGTTGAATATAGCACTGCTGATAAATGTAGAACACAATATTAATAGTGGTGTTGGTGATGACAGTTATAGTGATGTGTGTAATGGTAGTGGAGGAGGGAATGTGAGTGGTAGTGTCACCTACCATACATTCACACATAAACAGCGTTGTGCTCTGTGTAAACAAAGACTGCCACGAGGCCTCACAACTGGACGTGCACTCAGAAAACTCATGGACCAGGGTAACACTGCTGACATTGATGAGGTCTGCTATTTATATGAACAATTTTTTCATTATGCTGAGAAACTAAGCCAGATTCCAGGACTTCTATAATGGATCAGTCCTCGCATAAATTTAATATTTTTAGCTGGAATATTGCATCACTTAGAAAAAGACTTCCTGACCTTCATCATAAAGTAACCACCGAACCCATTGATATTGTGTGTCTACAAGAGTGCAGAGTCCCTGAAAAATCCCAGCCCCCTAAATTGCCATCATTTGTTGCATATAACCTCAAATCTACTAACTCTTGTGTTCTATATATTAAAAAATCACTTCCCCATCAACTTCTCACACATAAGAAAACAGAGGGACTGCAATACCATGGTGTTAGGATTTATATTGGTAACTCTGCTCTCAACATATTTAATTTGTATGCTCCTGCTGATAAATTCAATTACTTGGAGCTCCCAACTTGTGCTCAGTCTGAGCCTACTCTTATCATTGGATATTATAATGCAAGACACAAAAGCATTGGAAACTCACAGTTTGGTAATCGTAATGGTAACCAACTGTTGTCACTGTTAAATAGTCATGATAATGTGCAAATTGTAGGTGACCTTGAACCCACATATATCTAGGAGGCGTCCTTGATCTGTTTACCTGGAGTTTACCTGGAGAGAGTTCCAGGGGTCAACGCCCCTGCGGCCCGGTCTGTGACCAGGCCTCATGTTGGATCAGAGCCTGATCAACCAGGCTGTTACTGCTGGCCGCACGCAGTCCAACGTACGAACCACAGCCTGGCTGTTCAGGCACCGACTTTAGGTGCCTGTCCAGTGCCTGCTTGAAGACAGCCAGTGGTATATTGGTAATCCCCCTGATGTATGCTGGGAGGCAGTTGAACAGTCATGGGCCCCTGACATTTATTGTGTTGTCTCTCAACGTGCTAGTGGCACCCCTGCTTTTCATTGGGGGGATTTTACATCGTCTGCCGAGTCTTTTGCTTTCGTAGGGAGTGACACTCGTGTGCAAGTTTGGTACTAATCCCTCTAGGATTTTCCAAGTGTATATAATAATGTATCTCTCCCGCCTGCGTTCCAGGGAGTAGAGGTTTAGGAACTTCAAGCGTTCCCAGTAATTGAGGTAGTTTATTGCAGTTATACGTGCCGTGAAGGTTCTCTGTACATTTTCTAGGTCAGCAATTTCACCTGCCTTGAAAGGAGCAGTTAGTGTGCAGCAATATTCCAGCCTAGATAGAACAAGCGACCTGAAAAGTGTCAACATGGGCTTGGCATCCCTGGTTTTGAAGGTTGTCATTATCCATCCTGTCATTTTTCTGGCAGATGCGATTGCTACAGTGTTATGGTCCTTGAAGGTGAGATCCTCTGTCATGATCACTCCCAGGTCTTTGACATTAGTTTTTCGCTCTATTGTGTGGTTGGAATTTGTTTTATACTCAGATGAGATTTTAATTTCCTCACGTTTTCCATATCGGAGTAATTGAAACTTCTCATCATTGAACTTCATATTGTTTTCTGCAGCCCATTTAAAGATTTGGTTTATGTCTGCTTGGAGTCTTGCAGTGTCTTCAATGGTGGACACTGTCATGCAGATTCGGATGTCATCTGCAAAGGAAGACACGGCACTGTGGCTCATATCCCTGTCTATGTCCGATATGAGGATGAGGAACAGGATGGGAGCGAGTACTGTGCCTTGTGGAACAGAGCTTTTCACCGTAGCTGCCTCAGACTTTACAATGTGTTCTACTTGTTAGGAAATTATAGATCCATCTACCAACTTTTCCTGTTATTCCTTTATCACGCATTTTGTGTGCTATCACACCATGGTCACACTTATCAAAGGCTTTTGCAAAGTCTGTGTATATAACATCTGCATTCTGTTTGTCTTCTAGAGCATCCAGGACCTTGTCGTAGTGGTCCAGTAGTTGGGACAGACAGGAGCGACCTGCTCTAAACCCATGCTGCCCTGGGTTGTGTAATTGATGGTTGTCTAGATGATTGGCGATCTTGCTTCTTAGAACCCTTTCAAAGATTTTTATGATATGGGACGTTAGCGCTATTGGTCTGTAGTTCTTTGCTATTGCTTTACTGCCGCCTTTGTGGAGTGGGGCTATGTCTGTTGTTTTTAGTAACTGCGGGATGACCCCAGTGTCCATGCTCCCTCTCCATAAGATGTTAAAAGCACGTGATAGGGGCTTCTTGCAGGTCTTGATGAACACTGAGTTCCATGAGTCAGGGCCTGTAGCGGAGTGCATGGGCATGTCATTTATAACCTTTTCGAAGTCATGTGGCGTCAGGGTAATGTCAGATAGGCTTGAGTCTACCAGGTTCTGTGGCACTCTCATAAAAAATTCCCTTAGGTCTTCAACTTTCAGTCTGGTTAGCGGCTCGCTAAAAACTGAGTCATACTGGGACTTTAGTAACTCACTCATTTCCTTTCTGTCATCTGTGTAGGACCCATCTCGTTTTAGTAGGGGCCCAATACTGGATGTTGTTCTCGACTTTGATTTGGCATAAGAAAAGAAATACTTTGGGTTTCTTTCAATTTCATTTATGGCTTTTAGTTCTTCCCGCATTTCTTGATTCCTGTAAGATTCCTTTAGTTTTAATTCGATGTTTGTTATTTCTCTGACCAGTGCCTCCCTACGTATTTCAGATATATTGGCCTCTTGTAGCCGCTCTGTTATTCTTTGCCTTCGCCTGTATAGGGAGTGCCTCTCTCTTTCTAGTTTACATCTTCTCCTCCTTTTCCTTAAGGGAATTTGCCGTGAGCAAACCTCAAGTGCCACAGAGTTAATTTGTTCTAGACATGTTAGGATCCGTGATGCTTAGGCTATCTTCCCAGTTTATATCATTTAGGACTTGGTTTACTTGGTCCCACCTTATGTTTTTGTTATTGAAGTTGAATTTGGAGAAAGCTCCCTCGCGACTCATCACATTTTGTCGATCTGGGGCTCCCCTCATACATGTCTGGACCTCTGTTATGTTGTGATCTGAGTATATCGTTTTTGATATGATGACATTTCGTATCAGATCATCATTGTTAGTGAAGATGAGGTCCAGCGTATTCTCCAATCTTGTAGGCTCTACTATTTGCTGGTTTAAGGTGAATTTGGTGCAGAGATTTAAAAGCTCGTGTGTGTGCGAGTTTTCATCTGAGCTGCCTCCTGGTGTTATCTCTGCTACCACATTATTTGCAATATTCCTCCATTTTAGGTGCCTTAGGTTGAAGTCCCCCAGGAGCAAGATGATGGGGGCAGGAGCATGAAGTTTTTCCAGACATTGGTCAATTTTCAGAAGCTGGTCCTGGAATTGTTGGGACGTTGCATCCGGAGGCTTGTATACAACCACGATGACCAGGTTTTGATTCTCGATCTTTACTTTACTTCAACAACATCATTTGAGGCATTTAGTAGTTCTGAGCATATAAGTGACTCTGTGATATACAGGCCAACCCCCCCCCCCCCCTCCCTTTTGCCTGTTCACTCTGTCACATCTGTATAGGTTGTAGCCAGGGATTCATATTTCATTGTCCAAGTGATACTTTATGTGGGTCTCTGTGAAAGCCGCAAACATTGCATTTGACTCTGTAAGCAGTCCACGGATGTAAGGTATCTTGTTGTTTGTCGCTGGCTTTAGACCCTGTATATTTGCAAAGATGAATGTCATCGGATGGGTGGTATTGGTGGTATGGGGATGGGGGTCTTTTTTTCCTTGGCTTCAACATTACTTCTGCCAGCTGTGAGTTTTCCATTGTAACAGATATATCATCAGACCATTTCCCAAGGCTAACCTCACTAGATATAGGTAATATTATCCTTCCTGGTGGAATATTCAAACGGAAACGTTTTAATGTTCCACCTGATCAACATGATGACTTTGTTGCACATATGACTGACTGGTATAATTCCTATGAGTGTTCCTCTGTTGAGACCTTTAACAATGACCTTGTGAGCAGTATTCAAAACTACTTAGAGCCGCCTCTGAAACCTCCTGGAACTCTTAACCCAACCAACTTCCATAACAATCATACCTCCTATAATAACCATACTTATTACAATGATCCTAAACTTCGAACACTGAAACGTACTG
>WNWK01049070.1:0-13327 GCA_009830355.1 Cherax destructor | reverse complement strand
AAAAGGGGGCAGGAAGAAAGGACAACACAGGGGGAAAACCGAGAGGGCAGAGCACGCACAAAAAACCCCCGAACCCCCCGCCAAAAAGCTTAACAAACCCAAACCCCCAAAATCCCCCCCCCCAACTTGGGAACCCCAACAACGAGGTCCAACACCCCACAACCCCGAACACAGTGATGGAGAGGAAACTGAAGGTATGGTCACTTTTAAAATGTGGAGGTTAAAACCCCAACACGATCCGAGATTTATGTGGTATTTAATGGTTTTGTCACATGAGGGGAATCGTTCAGGTGTTTTACTGTGTTGCTCGTTTTATGTTCAGACTGCAGGGATCGTTAGTTAGTTAAGACTCTCAGGTAAGGACCCATTAGGGGCGAGGGAAGTGGGGACAGAAGAAGAATAGCCAGGTGAGAGGAAGAGCTTAAGTAGAAGAGAAAGAGTCAGGACTAAACCCAATGTCTAACTACTATAGATTTTTGCAGGATCGGAATCCACAGGGTGATGTATACCCTCTTATATTAATATATTTTCATGGAGACTGAGCTTTTATGTAACTCTGTCCTCATGAAAGACAATAAACCAAATTTGAAACCATAAAAGCGAAGGGAAAAAAATCCTTTTTTTTTACATTTATATCTTATCTTAAGTGATACGAACTACATCTGGGCAGTGGCTGGTTATTCTGCAAGTCATGAATTTATGTTGTTATTGTCTAGAGGAAATACTGACCTAGGGAGTTAAACATGCAATGAAGATTATTTTGTACAAGGATGGTAGAGCCTTAATCCATAGCCTGGCAAACCCGTGTGGATCATTTAATAAAAGGCTGGTCGAGGTTCAATCCTTTGTCTACTAAACATTGAGATTATTTAGTACAAGGTGTGAACAGGCAATATATTTCGCCTAAACCGTGTTTTAATTAATACGAAGGCTGGAAAAGATTCAATCCTTCACTTGCTAAATCTGTAGAATGATTTATAACAAAGACTGGTGGAAGCCAATTTCTTTCAGTTTGTTAATTAACGAACGTGTTATGCAGCGCTGCATAACACAGATGTAACTGGAAGAGTGGGAAAGGAGTGACCGTATTAAGATGGTGTAGATATAAGAGGCTGTAAGGATCTTGAGTCATCAGTACACTCATAGGAGATCTCGACCGCGGTGGCGCCTCACTAAGAATGAAATTATGAGGGAGTTGCGGGAAAACTAGTATAGGAGGACTGAGCATATTCTTTAGCCCAGGAAGTAGAGCGCTCAGGAGAGAGACAAGGAAGCAATCTTGACGAGTAAAGAAGGAAAAAAAGCCAAATAGTAGATGGAGTGAGGTCTCTTATTAACCTCCACTGTCGGGATCCCAGTATTGGTAAGGGAGGATGGTATAGGCTGTGTGGTCAAAGAAAAAAGAACAGAGGAGAGGAAGGTTGTGGAGGTGAATGAAATTATATCCCAAACTGAAGATTAAGGAGTCTCCGAGGAGTGCCCTCAAACTCCATGTGCACAAGTAGTGTATGATTCAGGAAGAATGCGAGAGGCAGCATGAGAATATGAAGCAGTCGACAAAACAGCCAGCGTGGCGTAGAAAGCTTATGACTTGGTCTTACGGCATATCCTCCTCCTTTCAGGAAGCTCATCTCCTGTTCCTTAAGAAACACATGATAAATGACAGTAGAAAAGATGAGCTAAAGAACAATTCATTCAGTAAACAAGGCCGACAATATTGTGCTGGATGACGCAAGAGCCGTAAGCAAGTTTCGTCACAGTCTAGAATGACTTAAATAAACTGTGCATGTGAGCTCGTGGCGTTAAGCTTAAGTTTGGCGAAGTTAATCAAGAATTCCCATTGACAACGTGGAGGACGGACAGAAGTATACCAATTTCTCAGTTCACTGTCGATATCAGTGCACTCAGCAACTATATGCCCATACACGAGTGTCCACAACACTAAATACACAAATAACCAGTACATAAGATAATGACGTCATGAGTTTCCTTCTATGTGTGGGATATTTGTTTATTGTTACAGTCACGGTATTGTGACTTTTTATTCTTCACTAACTAAAATATGTCAGAATATGACAGGAAACACTGTGAAGATTGACGCCAACATAATATAAATAAGGCAAATTTCCCGTTTACAGTGCAACACTAACACTCACAACTCGCCTTTTCATGCCATTTTGGACCAGTTGTCTTAGGATCACTTTGCTGACTTTATAAAAATTATTAAGTCAGCAGCAGAATCCTCAGTTTAAATGATTTTGATCAAATCTGTAGGCTATACACACCTCATGGCAATGAAATAAAACCAAGAGAGGAGAATTGCTAGGATTAGAGTGAGGAAGAGGTTCAGGAAGGTTATGAACGGTATCTGAAGTAGTCAAGGTGAGAGAAGAAGATACATTTCATTAGGTACTGAAAGAACGACTTACAAATACCAGTTGCGTCATGGGTGAAGTCGGAACAGTGGTTAGGATGGCGCACTTAAATCTTCAAGAACATTCATAAACAGTGGTATAAAAACTTCAACTTTCATTACCTCCGCCTACCCGTGGAGTCCACCAGAGGCTCTCAACACACTAACAACCCCAGGGATAACGAGCGACCAGCAGAGGGATTAATGTCAGACCACAAGGGTGCCCACCTTCATACGCTCGTTGACCCTAGTTAAATAAATGATCGGAGTTAAAAACACCACCACCAAAAATAAGCCAACCTGTCTAACACAACCCTAATTCACTTTACACTTAGTTTATGGTAAACAAAGTTGACCATAAACTAAGACCAATGAACCTCGACTGCAGCAGCGAAAACACAAACGAAACAGCGCACAGTCCAGCTAAACCCGAACGGGTCATACATTATTATTGTATTTAAGAACTAAAACTGTAGTGGATCATAAAGCATCTGGAGAAAGGGAGGTAATCAGATTCGAACTAAGGAAGGAGAGGACATGTCCAATTCCTTGTATCAAGAGCCCTTTTGAGGGGTCATATAGTAATAGTCCCACGCAGTGTGGCCAAAGCATTAGTTACGACCGTCACTCCCTCCCTCGCCTCCACCAAGGAAACTAACAAGATGCAAGAAAGTTGATTTGCTTCTATTAAGAGAAAGCAACACTCGTAAAGAGACAAAAACATGAATATTACAAAGAATATAGACGTACCAAGATGCTCATAGGGAGTAGCTGTCGAAGAAACATAAAACTGGAGGATAATGAAACTATACTAGGTGTGAGGTCTGATATAATGCTACTAAAATCGTGACTCTCAACTCTTCACAACTCCGGCAATATGAATCTTCCCTAGATGGGAAAGCAGAACTTTATTCACAGACAAAGACGAATGAATAATGCATAAAGCTCATGTGAATGAGAAGTTTATATTATAAACCTTAAAAAAAAAATTTCAAGATTTTAAAAAAATACAAAGCATGCTTTTACACATTTTATTTAATTAGATATCCCAGAAGGCGTATCTAAGTCGCTAACACTTCTTCCTCTAAAATTTCGTTTTTAACTTGAGAATCTCATCCGAACGGCTTTAAATTTTCATTGGTGGTATACTATAATTACTGGCATGTGCAGGTATGCTCTGGACAATTTTATGTAAACCATTCCATGTAGACCAGTCCATGCAATAAGTTAGGAAAGCTGCTTCTCAGCTTTCAAAATTCAACATTCCTCATATATTGTCCTAAGAAGAAAGTTTGGAATGTTATTGTGTGGATGCCAATTTATTAATATGTTTAAAATGGTGATGGTGTGGCACTGTTTTTCATAAAATAACTTGCGAATGCATCTACTGCAGTGATTATGCAAGGAATAGAACCATATATGTTTAGGTTGTGGAGATTTCTTAAGAGTTCAAAACCTGGGATTATTATATTCCGAGAGCATAAAGGAAGGTTCATGATGATTTATTTTGACTGTATATTTTAACTTTTAAATTTGAATAAAGAAATTGGAGAATGCTCTACTGATCGGCTTCAGATCGTAAATACAGGTGGGTCTTGATTAGCGAAATGTAGGGATTGATTTTGGACTGTGTACGTGCCAACTTATCAAAGAATTCAGGAAACATTGACTTCCTTGCGATAATTTGTGAATGCCTCATTCGAATAGCATCATACATTCGAAGCTGACGTATAATATTTAGAGAAAACTGATTACAACCTCTCAGTTGTCCTTGTCTGACAGCTCATACTAGGTAAGCAAATTCCAGTATTTTAATAAAAGGTAAACAATTTTAAATACAATATAGCTTTGAAAATACACGTGAAAAGTAACAAAAACTCGCGTTTTTATGGCGTTATAAAGTTAATAAAGTTTTGCAAGCCCATATTTTTTTTCGTGCAGTTTTATACGAGACGCTCATAAACTCCAGTAATTTTTTTTTCAAAGATTTTCGAAAATAATTCAGTAACACCTAGTCTGCCGTTTTGTCAATTCTATGAATATTCCTAATTTTTATATTCATGTTCCATCACCTACTCCTAGGCTGAGCACTGATTACCTCGTCTCCTACTGTCTTCTGTATATAGTTCTACAGTCTTCACATCATACCCATATACAGTATTGATAAAGCCACTGGTTGGCGAAACGTCTACAAAGTAAAGATACCCAGATGTTGGACGTGTTCTAATTCTTCATTAGAAAACTTCTTTTGATCGGCCTCAAACTATCAACACTTGATCATCCACATAGGAGGTTCTGAGTGTTATTGGAGTGTGTAGGCACCAATGTATCTGTTTTACTTTTAAAATAGCAAGGCATTTTTCTTTGTGAAATAACTGTTAGTATGCTTCATTTGAGCAGCTTGAATCTTTAATGGCTGATTCATCTTTGGAAAAGAAGGATACTTTCTAAGATTAGATGAATGGTTCAGTGAACCGACAAGTTATAAATTAGACACATATGCAACACTTGGGTATCTTTATTGAGGAAACGTTTCGCCACACAGTGGCTTCATCAGTCCAATACAAAGTAGAAAGGTGTAAGGAGAGGAGGAGTTTGAGGTAATCAGTCCCTCGGCCTGGAGTCGATGTGTTCAGTCCATCAATCTTGTAGGAATACAGCACAGGGCCGTAGAGGTGGATTATATACTGTAGTCAGGTGAGGTGAAGCAGCAGGAGGCGGGGTCATAGTGGTACTCATCCACTAGTCAAGTAGGTCTGACTAGTGTTGCATATGTGTCTAATTTCTAAGATTAGGTTGAGTTAGGGAAATTTGCTGATTTACTAATACAGAAAGTAACCTTGGTATTCTGAGATTCTGACAGGAACTAGAATATGCCTCTTCTGATTGACTAAGCTTTCGAAGCTGGTATATCTTAGTGGAAAGTTTTGATTGGTTTTAGGCTCTCAGGTGCCAATTTGCAATCTGTATTAAAACTGGGATATTAGTTTCCTTGGGATATCTTTTGAATGCCTTTTCTGTTCAGTTTCAAATCTTCAATGCTCATATATAAGGGCATTATTGTACGGGTTGTACTTATAACGGCTGTTCACGTGATTTCCAACCTCTGCCCATGTGATCTGGCATCAGCCAATGATAGGCCTGCCTTTTGAATGCCTCAGCGCCAGGCGGCCTAGTGTTCAGTTACCATCGAGACTGAGTGCAGGACAGACGGACACAGGCATAGGCTCTCAGCTCCCATATATCCAACGCCTCATTAAACGCTACCAAAACCCAAGCTCATCGTCTGTTAATATTACCAAATCTATGAAAAGAACCCCACAACACAAATGGTGACAGCTTGTGGGCCTAGATTTTGTGTAATCTGAGCAGATTTAACGAGAAGAGGAAGAGCCGGTGTTCAGTGCCTCCAGCGTCAATATCAACCGTCGCCAGCGACTCACCTTCCCTCACCCGTGACGTCACCCATCCAAGACTCTTCTGAAGCAGTGTCTCCAGTCTTCTGGCTTCTAATTGCAAGTAAACCTCCGAAGAGTTGATCTGGGTTTTGCAATTAAGCCAACAAGTAAGCCAGTTTATGGGAAGAGCCTAAGCCAAGCCTGCAGTCATCCAGTCTGTCTCTTGTCATCCATCCTGCATCTCACTGCTGTGCAAGTAAGAGAATTCAGGTTTACCAGTCCTAAGAGCTAAGCCAGCTTCTTCAGGAAAGCCAGTTATACAAGTAAGCCAGTCGCTTCTTCAGCAAGCCAGTTCCTTGCAGTTTTGTCTCCAATCGCTCTGTTCTACAAGTTGGACGCTTGTCAGAGTGATCTTCACCATTCCTGTGGCTTATTGTACAAAAAGCCACCTGGGTTAGTGGTCCCAAGGCCGTGAGAACTAGTGTACTGGCCGGACCCCGTGACGTCATCGCCCACCGCCAGCCGGTCAGGCAGCAGTGACGTCATCCACGCGCGCGCCACTCACCACCCGCGCTAGTGTAAACAAAGATACTACCTGCTCACACTACCCTCTACCAGCCAACATTTTGTGGTATTTCTACCCTATCTGGGGTACCAGCAGCATTGTTTCTGGCTCACATAGCAAGTCGAGAGTGTCTTCCTTCATCCCAGAGCGCCAACGTAAAAGCTTGCTGTGTGAGTTCTTCGGTAAGCGCATTTATCCCAGTCTGTCAGCAGTCAACGACCAGGAATATATTCTCTCCACCTACACTCGTCGTTCATTCATCATTAGACTCTATTCTATTATGACATTCTGTGTGTGAGACATTTAAGCAGTGAATTTTCTTAGTGACATTTAAAGACCTGTGTTTTCAGTTGCAAATTCATGTATATAATCTGTTACAGTTTTTTTCATGTATTCCGTGTCTCATTTTATATCTATGTTCCTTGTGTAAACTCGTACACATGCAGTAAGTACTTGTGTATAAATTTTCTTGTCCTTGAGTGCAGTATTTGATTTATTTCATTATTATTCCAGTGTTGTGCATTATTAATTCCCTGTCCTTCATTTTTTTTCCCAGTGCATTCCCTTGTGTTTTTATGCAGTGTCTGTGCATAGTTCCTTATTGTTTATGCCCCAGTGTTCCTAGTTGCATATTTCATTTTCCTGTGTGCCATTCAGTGTGTCCCATTAATTTATTTTTGTGCCAGTATCTCACATGTTTTAGTTCAACAGAAAGTTTATATTTGTTTACATTTTTGTGTCAACCTGTGCCTCATTTTTTCAAAATTTTGCAGAACCTGTGTATTGAATATATTTTGTCTGAAGCAGCAAGAACTATCTCTTTATACATGTTTTTTACATACAAGATCTTATTGCATAAACTATCACATTCACTGACTGAATCTTGTTGTGTTGTGTATTCTCCTGCAAAACTGTAAGTTTTTTTTAACCTTTATTTCAGTTCGTGTATTATTGTCTTTGTGTTGACCTTATCAATAATTCCTTGAACAAATTAACTCTTAACCCTCATATGTAAAGTAAAGTAATATTCATTATACTCATTTTCATTAGTTTTCTTAAGTGAACTAAGAGTTAAAGTGTTCATTCTCCTTGTGCCCAGTGCAACATTGATTTTTTTAGTTGATGCAGTAAATTGTTTATGCAATACCATACATTGATTACACTTTAAAATTATTCTCCAGTAGTGATTACTTGTTCATGTTATTTTGCATACAGTATTGTGCACTTTATTCCATTTTACTCAGTGTTATCCTGAAAAGTGCTAATAATTCAATGCTAGTTGTCAGCATCATAGTTAATTCTTCAGCCAGCAATGCATATTAAATTCTAGTGTCATTTCTTTTAAGAAAATTTGTTTTCTAGTATTTTTTCCAGTTGAATACAATTTTTATTGTATTTCCACTTTGCATTGATTTATTATTTCTCATCTAGTACTTTTGTTTTAAATTCAAGTAGAGAGAGATCATTTTTGCAGTTAATCCATATAGTAGTCAGTATTGCCTTTTTATTGCAATTTGTAAAGTAATTCCTTAAATTTTTACAGTCAAAAATCAGTGAGTGAGTTGTCATTTCTTATGCAATGTACATTAGTTGTTTTAACCCCTTTTCTGCATCTAATTCAATGAATTTGTTTAATTCCCATTTTAACTAATTGTGTACTGTGAATATTTTGCCATTCTCATTTTTTTACCTGAATTAGTCTTTGTGCAATTTTCATTGCAAGTATGTCTCACTTACCTTACAGTAGTGTAGCTAATGCCGGCATTCAGACCCCTAATGTTACAAATGCCTTGCTGAAATTCATGATAGTCATTTACGAATGCTAGACCTACCCAGCCACAGAGTCAATACTATAGTTTTCTTCGTGATCCTGATAGTTCCTTACCGACTGAAAGACAGTATCTAGCTCTTGAGCAATGTGTTTGTTCTCCAGCTTGTATCAGAGTTATAACAGTTCTGGGAATGTGAAGTTCAAATTCAGTCCTGATAGCTTTGTGATTATGTATTAACGAGCGAGCGGTCAAGAAACTAGTATTACTGTCACTCCTGTCTGGAATTCAGTCCCTACAATATCTTGCATGCAAGATAGCGTTCAGATGCCTAGGGTGCCGGAGGTATCCCGGACCCCTTGATACTGAGTCTATCCTTGCAATGTTGCTAGTTCAAGTAGTAGTTCCTCTCCAGGGGCGCTTTGTTGAAGAAAGACTACTTGAATGAGTTATAGCATCTCCGCTGATGCAAAAGCAATTGCAGAAAGCCGTTTCTGTTGCTAGTGTATTCACTAGAGTGCCAGTTGTTGTCCCTCGTGTTCCAGATAGTGTTCTTTCCAGTTGACAGTAAGTCCTTTGCAGAGTAAAGTGTCGTGTGTCGAGTAATTATTACCTGCAGTAAGAGATAGTGAGAGTCATTCTCCTTTGTTCATACTTTGTGTTATTGAGCTATCTATTTCACCCGGGAGAGTCCTTCCCTCCACCGTGCCGTTCATTCCTCCAGTAGGAAAGTGTTCCCAGTTCTTAGTGAATAAAGAAAACTCAGTTTAAGAGATTATTTGCATTTGCTAGCCAGTCCTTACTAAGGCTGAACGCAATTATATGTTACAAATCCAATGTAGTTGCTGATGCTTTGTCGCGTCATGTCAGTGTAGTAACTGCCGATCCTCCATTTAGTGCTGAGGATGTAAAGACTGCTCAAAGACAAGACCCCTTGTGGTCTGGTGTGGTTCGATTCCTGCTCCAGGAAGACCTTATTCTCTCTGTGAAGCAACCAGCACCCATTAGTGACTTTGTCATGAACCAAGAATTACTGTATCGCACTACCGATTTGGGTAATCTTAGTAGAAGAGTATACCAATTAGTAATTCCACAGTCACTAGTGAAGTAGCCTTGCAGCTAGTTCACGATGTACCAGATGTTCAGCAATGCCAAAACTCGATCAAAAGTTCGTTTGTCCTTATAGAGTAGTCGAACATATTAACGGCAACAAGTATAAAGTTAGAGAAATTAGTACGGGTCGGTTTAAAGAATCGCATTTAGATCATATGAAGTTAGTATGTGATGATGATGACGAAGTCCCTGTCACCCCTAATAATCAGACAAGTGAGACAGAATCTGATAATTCTCCTGTTGCTGTGCCCTCTACCTCTAATGATCAGACAGATCAACCTGAATGTCGTTATTCCCTACGTACACGACAAGTGTTAATTAATCCTCAAGTATCATTTGTAGATACCAGTGTAGATCCTCCTCAATCAGAAGTTGAGTTACCTATTGTAACAGAGTTTGATCCACCCAGAGATGATAATTATACAGCCTATATCAATCTCGCCCTAGCAGAGTCGGGGTTAAATGTAACTAACCTGTATAGATAAATATGTAGTAAGCTTTCAACTGTGTGTTATAATATCTACTTAGTATTACTCAAATTTTTTTTTTGTGTGTTCACGTTCTCTCCGAGTTCTGAGAATTAACAGTATAGATTTGAGTGCACCAGATCTACCTTGTCTGTTAATCACTATCTTCTTGTAATTTATTTCCTTAGAATTCGTAGATCACATGAAGACAGTTCGATCGAACAAATTAAATTTTTTTTTATCTCTTTTATCATGATATTCTTGAATGAGCTCATTTAATTAATTCCTATGTATCATGATGCATCATATAGTAATGTAGATTATTCCGTCACGATAATATCCATGTGAAGTATAATGTTAACTGTTGTGTACTTTGACATTGTATAGAATCAGCTGAGAGTTGTTGCCTGTTGCCCTTAGTTTGTATAGTTGTATGTCGAGACGCCATACGTAGCATGCCGAGCTGACGGGTTGTACTTATAACGGCTGTTCACGTGATTTCCAACCTCTGCCCATGTGATCTGGCATCAGCCAATGATAGGCCTGCCTTTTGAATGCCTCAGCGCCAGGCGGCCTAGTGTTCAGTTACCATCGAGACTGAGTGCAGGACAGACGGACACAGGCATAGGCTCTCAGCTCCCATATATCCAACGCCTCATTAAACGCTACCAAAACCCAAGCTCATCGTCTGTTAATATTACCAAATCTATGAAAAGAACCCCACAACACATTATTAACTTATATCAAACTTTGTACTATTCCTTTAATGGGTATTGAGGTATAAGGGCTGGGTTAATGGAACTTGGGAGATACTTATCTTAGATCACGCAGTGACTGAAATAGCCTCGTTAATTTTATGTGAAAAGTTAAATGTGTTGTTCCCGTAAGAAGAGTAACCTGAGCCTTCTACAGGTACTATAAAACTCTAGACCATCTGACGACTGTTAATGTTTCGTGGAATTGTAACTTGTCACGGGATATTTGGGAGGATGAGTTGATGTAATCATTATGTCCAGTTAGACTCAGGCCACCACCGGTGTACATCTCACTGTAACCTCCTGTTCTTTAATATCTTTATTTCTACAAGTACATGTACAAGGTATACAGGCCTAAATTTTATCAATGACATACTACTATACAGGAAGCCGTTGTTATGCAGAGTATTTCGGGCAAATTAGGTCAATTTTGTCGCAGGATGCGACCCACACCAGTAGACTAACACCCAGGTACCCATTTTACTGATGGGTGAACAGGGACAGCAGGTGTGTTATGGAACTACGTCCTAATGTTTTCCAGCCGTACCTGGGGATCAATCCCCGGACCTCTGTGAGCTGAGTGCGCTGAGCGATCGAGCTACGGGACACCCTTAGGATAGTTATATTTTATGTTCATTAGTGAGTTGGCTTGCATTGAAAATACTTGTACATTTGTAAATATTGCATATACAATTTTGTTGAAGGATTAAGGCAAATCACAAGTTATTACTGAGATTACTACTTTCCATTTTTGTGACTTTCGGCCATTTGCTAAAGCACAACCCAGTATTGAAGGCCCTTAACAGAAGTACTAAGAGACTCGATCCTTTACCCAGGTAACAAGGGCAGAACCAGGAATATATATCACACACACTTTCAAATATAAACCAACAAAATGAATAACAGAGAAGTTTCGTCGAGTAGACCGTCCCCAAGTAGATGTAGGAAAATACCTTTTAAGATGATCATGATCAAGGCACCTCGTCTTCAGCTACTTCAGATAGAGGCCAACGTTATGGTTTTATCAGCATCATTCCCGGCACATCACCTCAGAATTAAAGACCCACATTGTGCAACAAACACAGAGAAAAAAGTCACTGCTCAGGAAACTAGATGAAGAGCCTCCTGTAGAAGGCAGCAGGATACCCAGTCATGGCCAGCTTATTTAATACAAGGAGTCCTTGACGTACAAAGAATCACCTCGTTAGTGGGACCTTCCTAGAGTGGAAAATCCGAGAGAGGCAAGAAGCAATCGTCATCCTCAATAATCAATCAGACTGCAAAAGGAACAGAAACAGTTGAACCCACCGCTTCAAGTGGTGGCGATGGATATGAAACCTCTACTGACCTTCTCATAGCCAAAAACCTACAAGGAAGGTTCCTTGATACTTATGAAGGGCTCATGGGTCCAAGGTGGACTTTTATTCCCGTTCGTTGGATAGAATCCGACTGCCTCTTCCTAAATATATAAGTTCAGAAAGACGGACATGGTGTATCACTGATAAAATTCTCGTCAATACACCGGTCACTCTTCCTCCTCCACTTTAATACTTCCTTTCTACCACAAATCCTCCCCTCCAGCACTAATCCTCCCCTCCAGCACTAATCCTGCCCCTCCAGCACTAATCCGCCCCTCCAGCACTAATCCTCCCCCTCCACCTCTAATCTCCTCCTCCACCTCTAATCATCCTCCTCCACCTCTAATCTCCCTCCAGCTCTAACCCTTCCTCCAGCTCTAACCCTTCCCCTCCAGCTCTAACCTCCCCTCCAGCTCTAACCCTCCCCTCCAGCTCTAACCCTCCTCCAGCTCTAACCCTCCTCCAGCTCCAATCTTACTTTGACTATGGCGACTCAGTGATATGTTAATTGTCACTTACCTATAGACAGTAATGCAAATATGACTTTGCATAGTTGTCATGTGATCAGGATAACATACGTAGCATGGGGGCCAGGAAGCTCAGGTTTAGCTGACATGTTATGTTAGCAAATATCTAGTTCTGCAGCCTTGAGTTTCATTTAAGGTCATTCTGTTCATAAATGATCGGACATTTGATAAGAAAAATTCACATTTAATGAACAATACTTAAATTACTCGTCCTATTATATACACTGCTCTCTTCATTCTTAATTTGATCTAGTTTCACATTCGGCCTGTGAGATTGCACTGAATAATAAATGTTTTTAGTTTATAAAAATAACTATTAGATTTACAGTATTACATAAAACGCTTCTCCCCCTGATAATCGTGATCACGGACATGGTATCCTGTTTGGTTAGAGTAGTTACATTGTTATTATAGTAACTAAGCACTAAATCCAAAAGGGTCATACAACACTGCAGGGTAGGATGTGCTTAAAGGTGCAATATGCTTGATTAGATACCAGCAAAGGTGAAGAGTATAACAGAAGATTAGTTTACAATATGCCCACTAGATGGAAGGGAGGCGAGAGAGAGACCTGCCCCCACTCACACACAAATAGAAAATTAGGTCTCAAAGGAAAGTCACGAGACTCGGGGCAAGAGGAAGATGGACCTGGGAAGGAAGAGCGGGTGGAGAGCTATGGGAAAGCAAAACAGGCGAGCTTACCAAGGGAATGGAGAAGAGGATGAAGGCAGATAAGATATGGAAGAGCTGAAGCTGCAGTAGCCAAGATATGGGGCCTAGAAGACGAAGTAATTATGCTGAAGCAAGACAGGGCCAACAACTAAAGGAGCCATGGCATCTGGACCAGGTACCCCAATTTTAAATGAGGGGTCCAAAAGAAAGGAGATAAAAATTACATTGAGGCCCTAACAGGTCACCCGGAAAGATCGAGGAACGAAGGGGGCCACGCTGTTGGGCACAGG
>WNWK01049069.1:0-13328 GCA_009830355.1 Cherax destructor | reverse complement strand
ATCAGTGTGGAATAATTTATAGCCTTGTATTGACTTTAAAAAGGCAACTCTCTATCTTTCAGATTGAGCCAGGTCTCTGTTATAGCAATAATATCTATTTTCCTTCAAAAATTTTTGCTCATCTATCTTTTTCCCCACATTTGCTATTAGTATAGAAACCTTAAGGGGGAGCTAGTCTTTTTTTTCCCCCCTGCTGCCCCCCTTTGTTTGCTCCCCCATCCATTGACCTTATTTGTTAACTTTATGATAAATTTTTTTTTTACTTTTAATGTTTTCCCCCCTAGGTTGAAACCCCTGACTTTCCCCTACACACACCCATCCCTTTTTCTTCTATCAGTTTAAATAGGGGCATGTCAGCAATGGCCCTCTCAATCGAGTTGGCAAGTGTTTCCCCCCCCTGTCCCAGAGAGATGTCCCCATCCCTTGAAAATTCATGTTTTGCCATAAAAGTTCCCCAAGTTGTCAATGAATGGGATTGCAATTCCCTTTTGCAGTATCTGTCTCCCCAGCAATTTGCCCCAAATTTCCCCCAAAAAACCATTTTTTTCCCCCCCCCCCTTCTAGGCAAAATGCTACATATGATTGGGCCCCCCCCCTTGAATTAAATTTAGTTTTATAGCTGACCTGTTTTTTATCTAGCAACTTTCTCTCCCCCCCCTTCCCAATATCATTTCCAAAGCACAAAAGCAGATAATGGGCTTGCCCATTACCTGACATAAAAATTATCTAACCTGTTGACTATGTCTCCAACAAGCTCCAAGGAAGCACACCCTCTCTCTCGCCCCTTATTCCTATTAAAAAGCTGGTCCATTTTTTTCCCCTAAAGGTCACTACCACAAAATTTGCTTACCTCTATTGGGGGGGGGAAAAAATTCCTTTACCTTCACTGGCCAGGGGAGTACCATCCTGAAGAACGGGGGAAGCGATTTCCTACCCCAAACTTCTCTCTTAACTTTCCTTATTTTGATTTCCCCTGCCATTACTGGGAACCTTTTGCCATTGGGGCAGGTGCTGGACTGCACCTCCCCCCTAGTACCCTTTTTCCCCCTTTCCCCCCTTTTCCCCCTCCTCGAGGTTGGCAGACTACCTCACTACTGGTATCCCTTTTCCCCTCCGGGATTTAAAGAAGCAAAAAGAATATGTTTTTTTTGGGCATTAGGAAAGATATATTAAATGAAAACAATTAAATTGAGGCATATATGGGAAAAACAGTTAACTATAGAAAAAATCGAAGAGAAACGAATGAAAGCCAATATGGGGAAAAATGCATGACCAACACAGAGAACAAAATAATGACATATTTTGACTCACCAATGAGCTTTCTAGTTTTAGTGTTGGGTTAAGGATAAATTAGGGAGAGACTGTAGATAGATAAAAAATTTCTAAAAATATGTAAGGTTCCCCCGACCCTGCCGATAATAAAAAAAAAATCAACGTTTTGAAGCAACATAATCTAGCGGAAGTAAACAACTTGTTATATATCAGAAACCTCTATAACCCAGACGGATCATTCAGCGAGCGTTAAAACCCCAAAAAATGAAAGAAGATTTGAATAACTTACAGAAGTTGCCAAACACCTTTACCCAGGACACCAACAAAACACTCAACCACAACACTAGAAGAGGCACGACTAACAAAAAAAAAAAACTACAACCAGAAAAAACAAAAACAATGAACAACAAGCATTAAACCACAAACAGAGGAACAAAGGGGAATAACAACTCAAGAGAAAGAACTCAAGAGTAATAGCAACTCAAGAGTAATAGCAACTCAAGAGTAATAGCAACCAAGATAATACAACCCAAGAGTAATATCAACTCAGGTAATAGCAACTCAAGAGTAATAGCAACTCACTAATACATCTATCTGAAGTAATGACACAAAGAACTTCTTTACAGATGGTGTTTCTTCGAGTAGACTATAGATGCTCTATTTAAAACTGAACATTTAGTCTTTTGCAAATAAAGGCTACACATACACGCTGGAGTTATATTAAATCTTAATACAAATACGAGATGTGCATCTTTTGGAGTGTAGTGATTATTGTTCAGTTGCTTTGCCAATCTGCTGCTCCATTCTGTAGCTGAAGTTAATGAATTATCCACCTTCAAGGGAGGAGGATGTGCTTTAATAGCGAAGAACCTTAATTTAAGGAGATGGAGCAATCCTCCCTTTCCTAGGGTTTACCTGGAGAGGGTTTCGGGGGTCAACGCCCCCGCGGCCCGGTCTGAGACCAGGCCTCATGGTGGGTAAGAGCTTTTTCTTTATTTCTCCTTGACTGGTATGTTTGGTTAAGGAGTAATATGTGAGGTTATATTAGGTTAATGAACACTAGGTTATGTTTGTACAGCTTTTTATTTAAACTGTTTTCCTTGAACTATATATATAAAAAAACTGCTCCTCTGTACCTAACCCCGAGAGGGGCAATACACACACAACCCGCACATATAAAAGAGAGGAGCTTACGACGACGTTTCGGCCCGACTTGGACCATTTACAAAGTCACACTAACACACAGAGACAGAGGAAGGGTATTTATAGGCAGGCAGACAGGGGAGGGTACAAGAGAGTGGGGAAATGTAGGAGTAGTGGTAGTAGTGGTAGTAGTAAAGGTAGTAGAAAAGGTAGTAGAGTAGACAGTCATATGGGAAGGAGCACTGCTATGAGGCTGGTGGCCCGCAAGGGGGAGAGGAAGAAAAGCGAAAAATGAAGGAAAATGCAAGGCAAAGAAAGAACAGAAAGGAAAACCCAAGGAGAAAAAAAGGAGAAGGGGGAAGATAAGACAGGGAAGGAATCAGGTTAAGTCACGGGTGTTCTGAAGTTTAGAGCATTTAACAATGTAATGAGAGAGGAAAGCATCAACAGAGACAAAGCCAGGGCTAAGATTCATACAGGGAAAGTTGTGTATAAGGGAGGATTCAACCAGGCGGCGACTATGAAAGTTAGACGTAGGGTAGACAGTTTTAGCAGAAGACCAATCAATAGGATGACTGTGATCTCTGACATGACAGAAAAGAGCATTATTAGTGTTAGTGTGACTTTGTAAATGGTCCAAGTCGGGCCGAAACGTCGTCGTAAGCTCCTCTCTTTTATATGTGCGGGTTGTGTGTGTATTGTTCCAGTCACGGTATTGTGCCTTTTTTGTTACCCGAGAGGGCACTTTTTTTCATAGCTTCTATAGATTTTACAAATTCCCAGGACCGTGTGGTACCTGGATGAGAGAGGAAGGTTGTTTCGCGTTCAGCGGATGGTGGATCGAGCCGCCAGTACTCCCAAAGCTGAATGACCCAAGCGGGTTTTGCGCTTCATGTAAATGGTATAATAATTTACCTTAACCCATATTTTATCGTAGTGTGGGAGAAATGGGAGGCATTATTATTATTATTATTATTATTATTATTATTATTATTATTATTATTATTATTATTATAAAAAAGAAGCGCTAAAAATACAAGGGTCATACAGCAGAAATGGGAAGCAATCAGGTTTGATCCAAGGAAGCGACGCGTAGCTCTAGATCCCCGGATAAAGAGCCGCTCACAGGCAACAATGCACCCCTCTCTTTCCTCATATCACATATACCCCAAACCCCTCCTCCATGACGCATCCATACCGTGTCTTACCCAAATTTTATCCAGTTTATGAGGAACTTGCGAGTCACTAGTGTAGTCAAACACAACTCCCACCACTGCCCCCACCCCCACCACTGCACCCACCCCAGCTACACCAGGCTAGATACCAGCCATAACTACTTCAACTGTCCCGTCTCCCCATCCCAGCCACCTCCTCCCCAAGTATCTCCCTCCCCACCAACGTCCCTGGCGAAATACCAGCCAAACCTACCTCAACCATCCCTCCTCCTCCCCAAGCATCACCCGCCCCCACCCCAACAACCGTCCCTGGCAAGAGATCAGCTAATATCCCCATCCCTCATCCCTCCGTTGCCCGTACTCCATTTCCCCATCTCTACCCTCCTTCTCCCACCCCGCCACACTAACACTATCCTACCATACAGATCACCCCAGTTCTACCCACCAAGGACCTCACCCCACCACCAGACTGGGGCGTCTGGCCTCACTACCATTATGCGCGTCAAACTATCCTAGTAAAAGTCAAGCCTGTTCACAGCCATTGTAGTTTTATCCGGTTTGTGGTCACAGAACTTGTGGCTTTCCAAATCACAAAACGGGTAGGGTTCGAACCCATCGTAGACGAATCCTGAAACTTGCAGGCCAGTGAACTCAACTACTGGGCTCATGCCGGCCTAAAATATTTATCCATCTACAAGTACATGTACACTGTATACAGACTTATCTGACATCGGTGACGTACTTTATAGAAAGCCCCTGGTTATGTAGAGCATTTCGGGCAAATTATGTTAATTTTGTCCTTAAAATGCGACCCACACCAGTCGAATAACACCCAGGTACCTGTTTACTGCTAAGTGAACATGGACATCTTAAGGAAATACGCCCTAATGTTTCCACTCGTACTGGGGATCGAACCACGGACCTCAATGTGTGGTGAGTGCGCTACCAGCATAGGCGCCACTGCGACCAGAAATGCTGTTTTTACAGACGAATTCTACACCAACATGGCTGTGGCGTGCTCTAACTCAAGTCCCTCAAAGCCTACGTATTAGATTTTTAGAATCTTCAAAGACGTAAAGGAATATTAAGTAAAAGGACAAATGCAATTAATGTGACATTTATTGTGGCAACGTTTTCTCCAGGAGCTTTGTCAAGCAGGCTTGACAAAGTTCCTGGAGAGAAAACTTGCCGCATAAATGTCACATTAGTTCATTTGTGTCCTTTACTAACATATTGTCGGTAATTCTACCAATATTAATACAAAGGTAATATTACTAAAATATACTAATTAAAAATTAGTATGCATATCAAATTGATATGGTGCTAAAAAGATTAACCAATAGTGGCCCGGTGGTCTGGTGGCTTGAGTCTCGCTTTACACACGGAGGGCCCGGGTTCGATTCCCGGCGGTGGAAACATTTCGACGTGTTTCCTTACACACCTGTTGTCATGTTCACCTAGCAGCAAATAGGTACCTGGGTTGTTAGTCGACTGGTGTGGGTCGCATCCTGGGGGACAAGATTAAGGACCCCAATGGAAATAAGACAGACAGTCCTCGATGACGCACTGACTTTCTTGGGTTATCCTGGGAGGCTAACCCTCCGGGGTTAAAAATCCGAAGAAATCTTATCTTATCTTACAGAACCCAAAACAATGAATTCAAGCTGGGTGAATTTAAAGGAAGAAACAACATAACACCGATTTGGCAATACAACTGCATACGAGGGGCAAAAACTGCCTAGTAGTGTCGGTGAAGCTCTAGCACTCTGTAAGTCTTCAAGAATATGGCCTACTTTAGAGCTCTTTTTTTCTTTCTTACGTGACATTAGTTAGCTAAGATGGGTCGTTTCCTCAAGTACTCACTGTAATATAAAATTCGAATCAAGCGCCACCCACTGGTGTCTTCTCCAGCAAAAGATGAAGACATTCTTATTATTAATCTGGAGGGTTAATAAACCAGCATGTGACGCACCCAATGTTAGTCATTCTCTGTAACACCATCGTATTTTTTTTTAATAAAATTGTATAAAACCATCTTTAAGATTCTTCCCAGGATGCGACTCACAACAGCTTGCTAACTCCTGGGTATCTATTTGCTGTAAGCTTGGTAATAGGTGCAGCAATTCTAAGGATGGATGAGTAAGACGTGCAACTCGCACAACTCTGGTATCGTTATTGTCGAAACGTTTCGCCCTCATAGCGAGCCTCTTCAGTCGAATTTAGACGATTACGACAATGGAGACAGGAGAAGTAGAGGAATAATTTTGAAGTGATCAGGGTCTTAATCCCCCACCTTCTGTTAAGGTTGAGGGACTGATTACTTCAAAATTGACAGATAGGCAATAATGCCACGGTGCCCCGTGGCCTGGTGGTTAAAGCTTTCGCTTCACACGGCCAGGGTCTGGGTTCGATTCCCAGCGAGGGTAGAAACATTGGGTATTTCTTTACACTGGTTGTCTATGTTCACCCATCAGTAAAATGGGTACCTGGATGTTAGTCGACTGGTGTGGGTCGCATCCTGGGACAAAACTGACCTAATTTGCATAACAAGGGGCTTTGATGTCAGCTAGGCTTGTATACCTTGTACATGTATTTGTAGTAAAGATATTATTATTATAGAGAGTTTGCATAAACGGGGAGAAATCTGAGCGGGAACGCGTCGCTGACCCTTGCGGTGTTCCGCAAGGGTCAATGATGGGCCACTTGTTTAATCTAAAGCTAAGACAGCAGTGTCTAAGTGTTCGCAATAAAGCGAATAAAATTCTTGGGTTCATATCAAGAAGTATAAATAACAGGAGTCCTCAGGTTGTTCTTTAATTCTATATATTGTTGGTTAGGCCTCATTTAGATTATGCTGCACAGTTCTGGTCACCTCATTTAAGATACCCAAGTGTTGCATATGTGTCTAATTTATCAACTTGTCGGTTCTGTGAACCATTTATCTATGTTCACATGTCTCACGAAATCGTAATGACACGATTGCAAAGAAACCATACCACGGGTGGGGTTCGAACCCCACCCGTGGTATGGTTTGTTCACATGTGGTGGGAATTGGACGAGTCTGGTCCTCAAGAAGCTGGAATGCACCTGCTTAAATAATTACCCAGCGTGGACTACTACCACTAGTAGTAGCAGTAGTAATGTTAGCAGTTAGTAGTGCAGTAGTAATAGTAGTGTAGATGAATGGTTCAGAGAACCGATAAGCTGATAAATTAGACACATGTGCAACACTTGGGTATGAAGATTGACACACTTATGCAACATATGGGAATCTTTATTTAGGAAACGTTTCGCCACACAGTGGCTTATAAGCCACTTATAAGCCACTTATAAGCCACTTCTACGGCCCTATGCTGTACTTTCTTCAAGATTGATGGACTGGACACATCGACTCCAGGTTGAGGACTGATTACCTCAAACTCCTCTTGTTCTTCACCATTCTCCTTTCTTTGGACTGATGAAGCCATGTGTGGGAAACGTTTCCTAAATAAATATTCCCAAATGTTGCATAAGTGTCTCAATCTTCAACTTGTCGGTTTTCAAAACCATTTATCACAACACTTGGGTATCTTTACTGAGGAAACGTTTGCACACAGTCTTCATCAGTCCAAAAGGGTCTTCAATCTTTTTTCGGAAGATTTCTAATGTATTAATTTAGTCATTCTAGCTGAATGTTTTCAAAAAAAAATTTATGTCCATTCTGTAATATGAACCAGAACTGAGCTGCGAATCTAGGTGGGGGCCTTACTAATGATGTATAAAGCTGTAATATAACCTCTGGACTTCTGTTGCAAACCTTCTTGATATAAATCCCAGTAATCTATTTCCCTTTAAATTCGGGGCTTAGGCATTGCTGTTTTGGGTTTTAAGGTTGCTGCTACCATCCCCCCCAAGCCCTTTCCCTCCAATCTGTTTTAAGTTCTACGTTGTTCTCTAGTGCTTGGGTTATGGACACTCCCGAGCTTTAGAACTTTGCATTTATCTACATTGAACTGCATCTGCCATTTTCCGACCAGGAATTTTGTTTGTCTAAATCCTCCGGGTTTCCCCGTGACACCCGTCTGAACCCGATTATCCTACCTATCTTCGTGTCATCAGCGAATTTGCTCATATAACTAGTAATTCCCTCGTCAAGGTCATTTATATATTATAAACAACAACGGGCCCAAAACCGATCCCTGTGGAACGCCACTTTTTACAGATCCCCACTCAGATTTAACCCCTAATGCACACCCTCTGCTTCCTATTGGTAAACCATGACTCGATCCATGAAAACACTTTCCTCCAATGCCGTGAGCAGCCACTTTCTTTAACAGTCTCTGATGTGGTACTCTATCAAAAGCCTTACAAAAAACCCAAAAATAACAATATGAATTCTTTTCATGATCAACTGCCTCAAAAGCCTTACTGAAAAAGTTAATAAATTAGTTAGGCGGGGCGGCCTTGGTGAATCCATGTTGAGTATCATTAATCAAATTATGCCTATCGAGATGGCTTCTTAGGGTTATCAGCTATAATGGACTCCTTAAAATTTGCCTACAATTGAAATTAAAACTTATTGGGGGTAATTTGATGGTAACGACTTGTCCTCTTTAAAAATAGGAATTACATTAGCCATCTTCCACTATCAGCCTCACACCTGTTTGAAGAGATAGGTTAAAAATGTTAGTTAAGGTTCTAAAGTTCAATTTTGCATTCCTTAAGAACCCTTGAAAAAAAGCTCATCAGGGCCTGGCGATTTGTTTTGCTTAAGCGGTCTATCTGTTTGATAATCATTTAAGCTAGTGACTGTGATACTACATAATTTATCTTCTTCAGGCCCACTAAAATACCTAATTCTTGGGATATTATTAGTGTCTTCCTGAGTGAAAACCGAGAAAATAATTATTAAAAATAGAGCACATTTCATTCTCTTTGTCAGTAAGATACCCATATTATTTTTAAGGGACCTTCTTATCTCTAACTTTTGTTCTATACACCTGGAAAAAACTTTTGGGTTAGTTTTCGAATCCTAGCAACTTTAATTTCGTAGTCCGCTTAGGTTTTCTTATCCTTTTAACGTCCCTCTTAATGTCAATATCTGATTCGTAAGATGACCTCATCCTCTTTTTGATACGCCTATAAATTCCTTTCTTCTGCCTAAAAGATATTTGAGCCTATTATTCATCCATTTTGGGTCATTTCTATTCGATCTAATTTCTTTATATGAGATAAATGTTCTTTGGGCAGTCATGTAGTGTTCAGAAAACTGTCATTACCCCAGTCCACAGATTGTAAGTGTTCTCTAAGTCCATTGTAATCTGCTAAGCGAACATCTGGGACCGCCACTGAGTTATTCCTACTATGAAACTTCCATTCAATGCCAAAGGTAATTGATTTGTGGTCGCTTGCGCCAGTTCCTCTGTAATTTCTAAATTATTAACAAGGGTTTCCTTGTTTGCCAGAACTAAAGTCAAGCAGATTATTTCCCTTGTAGGTTCTGTCTAGAAACTGCTTCAAAACAATCTTGAACTGCTTCTAAGAAATCGTTAGATTCTAAATTCCCAGTCCAAAAATTCCAATCAATTTGACTAGTTAAGTCACCAGAATAACTCGTTATCGTCATTGTGGCCTTAACAATTTCCTCCCATAGTAGTCTCCCTTGGTCCCTATCTAAGTTTGGAGGACGGTATATCACACCTAAAATCAATTTTCATGCCCCTCTGAAAATTCTATCAGACAGACTCTGTATGTGTTAATTCAGACTTTATACCCATTTTTATACAACAATTTAAATGATCACGGACATAGAGTGCCACCCCACCCCCTTCCCAATACTTCTGTCTACTTGGAACAATTTAAAACCCTGAATGTGACATTCGGCAGGGCAAGTCCGATTTTTCATATTAAACCATGTTTCAGTTATTACAAAACATCATATTACCTGTACTTACAACTACTCTCTACTCGTCCATCTTATTCCTAGCACTACGACTATTGGTGTAATATACCTTAAAGACCCTCCTTCTCTTTACCCTTCCTGCTCATTTCTGTTTTCCTTATACCCTATTACTGTCCTTGTCACCTAGTGCCACTAGCTTTCCAATATCCACCTTATTCTGCCTATTACTAGTTCCCCTAGAATTTATAACATTACTACACTGGGACTTCACTGTTTTTCCCCATAATCCATACCACTAACTTTTTCTGGTTTAAAGCCCTAACAACTCCCTCCACTGCAGTTGCCAGTGCCCCACCCCAGACCTAGATAAGTGAACCCCATCCCTGGCATACATGTCATTTCTGCCATAGAAAAGGTCCCATTTTTGTCAATGAATGTTACTGCATTTCCTTACAGTATTTGTCAGCCAGCAATTGACACCAATTGCCCTGGACACTCATTCATTTTCCAACTCCTCTCCTTGGCAATGCCACATATGACAGGGTTCCACCCTTCTTCCTAATTCTGTCTATTGCTGACCTATAGCTGCTAATCAGCTCCTCACTCCTACGTGTGCCAACATCGTTGCCTCCAGCACTGGGGACAGATGGATTGCTCCCATTACCTCTCATGATGTCGTCCAGATGGCTAACAATATCCTTCATCCCAGCCCCAGGATAACACACCTCTGCCCCCTATTCCTATCCTTAAGACAAAATTCCTATCCATAAACTTAATCTGACTATCCCCAACTAAAACAATGTTCTTACCTCGACTGGCGGTGTGCATGACGTTCTCGACGGTCTTTGTAAAAGATGGTCTTCGCTGGGATGTCTTCACATTCGTCTGATAACAAGGAGAAAGAGTTGCTGGTTTTCACAGCAGTCTCCTGGACCTTCTTCAACTTCAGCTTCGTCACTTCAGATTCGGCTAGCATCCATTCGTTGGTCTGATCATCGGCGACATTGTTCCGGGGATAATCCTTGCATATACCCTTCAAACGTTGAATCTCTCTTTAGCTTCCGTTAATTCCGCCTTCATTTGGAGATATAGCTGCTCGTGTCAGGGAAACCATCATCAATCTCAGGTAGCTAATAACGGAAGCACAGCAAAGATGGTTCAGTCCACAGAAGTACCAAGACACGTCTTCAAGTACACAAGACAGTCTTCTGCTACTGTCACCTTACTGCCACTAGCCCTTACTGCTACTGTCACCTCACTGCCACTGCCACAAGCACCTTACTGCTACTGTCACCTGCTAGTCAGGTCCTCACTCCTACGTCTGAACATAAGAACATAAGAAAGGAGGAACACTGCAGCAGGCCTGTTGGCCCATACTAGGCAGGTCCTTCACAATCCCGTCCCACTAACAGAATATTTGCTCAAAGCCCCAAGAAATAGCTTTGACAATTCTACCCACTCATCTTGAGTCCCACTCCAAATCCAACCCCTCTCACTCATGAATTTATCCAACCTAAATTTGAAACTTCCCAGGTCCTGGCTTCAATAACCCTACTAGGCAGACTGTTCCACTCATCAACTACCCTATTTCCAAACCAATACTTTCCTATATCCTTTCTAAATCTAAACTTATCTAACTTGAATCCATTATTGCGGGTTCTCTCTTGGAAGATATCCTCAAGACCTTATTTATATCCCCTTTGTTAATACCCATTTTCCACTTGTATACCTCGATCATGTCTCCCCTCATTCTACGTCTTACAAGTGAATGTAATTTTAGGGTCTTCAATCTTTCTTCGTAAGGAAGATTTCTAATGCTATGTATTAATTTAGTCATTCTACGCTGAATGTTTTCTAACGAATTTATGTCCATTCTGTAATATGGAGACCAGAACTGAGCTGCGTAATCCAGGTGAGGCCTTACTAATGATGTATAAAGCTGTAATATAACCTCTGGACTTCTGTTGCTAACACTTCTTGATATAAATCCCAGTAATCTATTTGCCTTATTACGTACGCTTAGGCATTTGTCTTGGTTTAAGGTTGCTGCTTACCATCACCCCCAAGTCCTTCTCGCAATCTGTATGGCTAAGTTCTACGTTATTTAACTTATAAGTGCTTGGGTTATGGACACTCCCGAGCTTCAGAACCTTGCATTTATCTACATTGAACTGCATCTGCCACTTTTCTGACCACGAATTAAGTTTGTCTAAATCTTCCTGAAGTTCTATGACATCTATGTTTGAATCAATTATCCTACCTATCTTCGTGTCGTCGGCGAATTTGCTCATATCACTAGTAATTCCCTCATCAAGGTCATTGATATATATTATAAATAACAATGGGCCTAAGACTGATCCCTGTGGAACACCACTTATCTACCTGGAAAATGAGCAACATGGAGATATATATATATATATAGGCTCATTTTCCAGGTAGATCTGTCTGTGACTCGATAAAGCCCACTGCGTGGGCGAAACGTTGTCAATAAAGGATCACATTATACTGCTTATGTGTTTATTTTTCCATTGTGTCGGTATTTTATACCATTTATTTCCAACAGTCTCTGGTGCGGTACTCTATCAAAAGCCTTACTAAAGTCTAAATAAACAATATCGAATTCTTTATCGTGATCAACAGCCTCAAAAGCTTTACTGAAGAAGGTTAATAAATTAGATAGGCAGGAACGGCCCCTCGTGAATCCATGCTGGGTATCATTAATCAAATTATTGTTATCTAGATGGCTTCTAATAATATCAGCTATAATTGACTCTAGTAATTTGCCTACAATTGAGGTCAGGCTTATTGGGCGGTAGTTTGACGGTAGTGACTTGTCCCCTGCTTTAAAAATAGGAATTACATTAGCCATCTTCCACATATCAGACACTACACCTGTTTGAAGAGATAAATTAAAAATGTTAGATATTGGTTCCAGAGTTCCATTTTGCATTCCTTAAGAACCCTTGCAAAAGCTCATCAGGGACCCAAGCGATTTATTTTGTTTCAGTCGGTCCAGCTGTTTCATAATCATTTCGCTAGTGACTGTGATATTACATAATTTATCTTCTTCTGGGCCTCTGTAAAAATTAATTACTGGGATATTATTAATGTCTTCCTGTGTGAAAACATCGTTGCCTCCAGCACTGAGACAGATAATAGGATTGCTCCCATTACCTCTCATGATGTCGTCCAGACGGCTAACAATATCCTCCATCCCAGCCCCAGGAAAGCAAACCCTCTGTCTCCTACTTCTATCTTTCAAGCAGAAGGCCCTATCCATATACCTAATTTGACTATCCCCAACAAGAACAATGTTCTTACCTTCCTTGGTGTCGTTCGTGATGTTCCCTGTAGTCGACTCACATTCATCGGGTAACACGGATAATCGGTTCGATGTTTCCACAACAGGTTTCTGGTTCTTCGTTGATTCTACCTCTCCATCCATCCTCTTGATCTTTAACTTTGTCCCATGCATTCCAGCCACTGTCCAGGTTCCTTTCTTGGCTTGAGGATTCTCAACAGGAGGATTACTACGAATCCTCTTGTTTTCCTCAGTCAGTCGCTGTATCTCAAGCTTAGCTACCCTCAGTTCTTCCTTCAGCTGCTGGTAGAGTAGGTTCTCTGAACCATTCATTCACAGCAAATGTAGTCCCAGTTTTAAGAAAGGAGACAGACACGAGGCATTAAAGTGCAGACGATTGTCACTGAAGTGTATAGTATGCAAACTCATGGAGATGATTATCAGGAGGAGAGTGGTGGAGCACCTAGAACGGAACAAGCTTATAAACGACAACCAGCACGGTTTCAGGGCATGGAAATCCTGTGTCACAAACATAAGAATTTTTAAAAATGGGAAA
>WNWK01049068.1:0-13328 GCA_009830355.1 Cherax destructor | reverse complement strand
CCTGTTCGCCACCAATCAAAAATAAAGTCCTTTCTCTTGTATCCCCGGCTCTATTTTCGTCTAATATCAATTACATAATCTTATGACACTGATATCGGCTCCTTGTCTCGTGATATCGGGTTCTTCTGGGGATATTGCAACGTCTCACGTCGTGCTAATAATGACGACCTCAGGGAAGGGGGAGGAGGGAAAGGGGAAGGGGGGGACAAGGGTGAACTAGATATTAGCCTGATGATTGCCAAAGACCCGGCAGTAATTGGGGCAGAGCCCATGTTCACTACCACCCGGCTGGGCACTAGAGGACACTCCTGAATTATGTGGCCGCATTTTTATATCTTTCCAGAAAAAAAAAATCAGTGAACGAGAGAGAGAGAAAAGAAACAGTTCGTGCAGAATTAGCACGCCACACACACACATACACACACGGGGCCAGGAGCTATGACACGATCGCTTCAACGCCATAAAGGTGAATACACTCACTAGTGTCATTCACTCACAATGACAGGCCAGCAGCAGCTGAACAGCAGTCAGAAGAAGTGAACTAAAGGGGCTAGGAGAAGGGAGAGAAGTGGATGCAACATAAAGATAATTGCAAGTCTGAGAGCGCAAATGAGTGAGCAGCTGGAAGAGAAGATAGAAGTCATTAGGGAGGAGCTGGGACTAAAAAGTGATGTGAAGGTGGCAAGGGAGAAGTGAATGACCAAGCCTGACAATAAAGGGCCTTCTGAAAATGAAGTATTCTGAAAATAAAGCCTTCTGAAAATGTAGTATTCTGAAAATACACCATTCCGAAAATAATGCATTTTCTTTCTGAAGTATGAGAGACTGCAGCGGTGCCCGGCACTATGGTGGTGGCACTGCAATGGTGTGTGTAAATACCAAGTAAAGCAAAGTCAGATAAAGTTAAGGTTATTTTCATGATGCGTTGTGTTACATTCATGCACGGGAGTGCCCCATCGTTTTGCACTGAATTTCGGGATTAGGTGAAAGTTACACGCATTAGTAGATACCTTTATTAACCACAATGTTCCATATACACACACATATACACAATCACAGTTGATAACATTATCAGCCACAACGTTTCACCGAGGTAGTGGGCTTTATCAAGTAAGACTGGCTTGAAAGAGCTCCCCTCCCCTTCGTGTTCGAAACGTTCTCGTAAATATAACTTCTGCCTCCGAATAGCCTTTACTCAACCAAGACACCATCGTCTTGGTGGTCAGTTAAGTAAGGGGAGCAGCGACCTCTGGATTTAGTAGTTCTGGACAAATTTGGATAGCTTTACATTAGATAATAAATATATTAATGATTTTTCAAGGCAACAACGCTAAATGAACACTACAGAGTGCTTAAATAAGCTTCATATATCTACAAGAAATTGGTAGAGGACTCGTATTTAGTCAGACATTTACGTGGCACTCCAGGTTTACTCAAGACGACACCTTAACACAAGACATGACAAGTCACTGATACAGAAAGATTAAAAAAATCGTAATGACACGATTGTAAACAACTCACTGGACGGAGTGTATATATATATATATATATATATATATATATATATATATATATATATATATATATATATATATATATATTAATATGTCCGATTAGGTAAAACTGGTCAATTAGCAAGAACTCATTTAAAATTAAATCCTTTCTAAAATTTTTCTTATACGTTTAAAGATATATTTTTTTCATTTACGTTAATGTAAAAATTTATAATTTTGTACCAAGAGAAACTTTGAAAACCTACCTAACCTTATTACAGCAAGCGCAATTTAATTTAGCCTAACCCAACTAAAAATATTTTAGATACGTTAACATTAATTTAATAATAAACAAACACATTGAAATATATTTTTTTGTTATGTTCAGAATGATTTTGGCGAAATTATTGCATACACAAATTTTCACTTGTCTTATATGGCAAGGTGAGCGTTGCTATTTAAGCCAAAATCGCGAGTTTTACCTAATCGGCACGACATATATATATATATATATATATATATATATATATATATATATATATATATATATATATATATAATAGAGAGAGAGAGACAGAGAAAGAGGGAGAAAGAGAGAGAGAGATCGCCCTCATGGTTCTCACAACCTGAACTAATCATATACCAAGCAAAGCTTTCACTGAATCTTAATGCATCTTCCTTCGCAAGCAACATGACATGATGCCTAACAAACACGGTAGCGAGCCTTCACGTGAGCTCACACACACACACACACACACACACACACACACACACACACACACCGGCTGATCATCGTATTCTCTGTTTAATCAAGTCAAAGGGATTACACCAGGTCGAAAAGCCAATTAGCAACTGCTCAGGAAACCAGCTTCAAGTTATCAAGCATTGTCGACGACCATTTTTACTTTTTCTCAGTCCGCTAAGTTTTTTTTCCCCCCCCCCATTTCCCAAACATATGTACCAGCTATTGAAATTGGGTCAGCATGTCTCATTGAGACCATTTTAAGATGGTCTCAAAAACAGCCGAGATGGAGAGAAATGGGGAAAGTGGAGTTGCGAAGGGGAATGGGAGAATGGGGTTGTTAAGCGAGGGAGGGAGCCATCAAATCTCATTCAACAGAGTTAATCTGTCAGCGCCATGCTGAATTAGCTTACTCCAGGAGGGCGCACTGCTTCCCTTAACCGGGATGTGAACCCTGGCAATAATGTACACAGAAGGCTTTCCCAGGGTCCTCAGAAATGCATTTCATGCGACATTTTCTCTCCTTCCAGGATCATTAACAGATCCGGCAAGGACAGACCGAAACATCGTATCTGTTATCTTCAACAACAAGGGTGGGAATTTTACCCTTAACTGAACAAGGAAAACATTGCAAACTAATTAAGATATTGTAGTATAGTAAGACTTAAAGATCACACACACACACACACACATAAACATACACACACAAAAGTGAAGCAGTATTGTTAAATAGTGCTCCCAGGATTTAGCGTTTTAGTGGCTGTCCTGAGATATTATTAGCAGTCATCAGTGAACATACCTACAAGAGGGTAACAGCTTTCTAGAGTGAATAATGTGATAAGATGAAGAATTTTACAATTTAAATTTGAATGTGGGTGTTTTTACTGGAAGGTGTGTGAGGGAGGGTAGCAAGCAGCTGGTCAGTGTTGACACAAATAATAAAAAAATATTTAATGGGTCAAGGTTGTGACTTTAAATAAAAACAATGCAAATATCTGGTCGGTTATGTCAACAGTGTAGTGATAAAGTCATAAATGAGTGATACAGTAAATAATGAAAGAAAAAAGTTAGTCAAAATCCCCAGCAGTTGTTGTGACTACAGTTAATATCATCAGGTTATGGGTTATTAAAAAAACTTAAATGCATGATAAAAGCTACGGAGGGAGTTATAAATTGAGGAGGAGCCTCCATTGCTGTGCAGAAGACATCACTTGCCTATGTGTAGGAGCAGTTTTGGTTGGTGTCTAAAGTGTCATAGTGCCTCGCCCTGCTGGCTGTATGCTATAGCATCACTCTCTCCCTAAATTTGAATGCCAGGAGATAGATAGGGGTAGCCCTGACAATATTTAGTAAGTTATTTAAAAATCTTCAGAGGAGTTGTCTAGCCTAGTGACCCCCCTTCCCTTTTCTCAAAGAATGATAAGCTCGTAAACGAGCACGCACGCACGCACACACAAAGAAGGGCAAAGAAGACTGCTGACAGAGTACAAGCTAGGCGGACAAAGGCTACAAACCTCGGCAAAGGAGAAAGACCTTGGGGTGAGTATAACGCCAAGCACGTCTCCGGAGGCACACATCAACCAGATAACTGCGGCAGCATATGGGCGACTGGCAAACCTAAGATTAGCGTTCCGTTACCTTAACAAGGAATCGTTCAAGACACTGTACACCGTGTACGTTAGGCCCATACTAGAATATGCAGCACCAGTCTGGAACCCACACCTGGTCAAGCACGTAAAGAAACTAGAGAAAGTGCAAAGGTTTGCGACTAGGTTAGTTCCACAACTCAGGGGTCTGTCCTATGAAGAAAGGTTGAGGGAAATAGGACTAACAACACTGGAGGAAAGAAGGGTCAGAGGAGACATGATAACGACATACAAAATACTGCGGGGAATCGACAAGGTAGACAGTGACAGGATGTTCCAGAGAGGGAACACAGAAACAAGGGGACACAACTTGAAGCTGAAGACTCAGATGAGTCAAAGGGATGTTAGGAAGCATTTCTTCAGCCACAGAGTAGTCAGGAAGTGGAATAGTCTAGAGAAAGATATAGTGGAGGCAGGAACCATACATAGTTTTAAGACGAGGTATGATAAAGCTCATGGAGCAGGGAGAGCAGAGACCCAGTAGCGGACAGAGAAGAGGCGGGGCCAGGAGCTGAGTCTCGACCCCTGCAACCACAATTAGGTGAGTACAATTAGGTGAGTACACGTGTATACCAGTAATTATGTGACCCCACCTTTTTTCTCAAAGACAGAGACAAGCACATAAACGAACACACACATACGTAGTAAAGTGACCCCGTAATAAAGTGACCCCGTAATAAAGTGACCCCGTAATAAAGTGACCCCGTTTTTCTCAAAGACTAAGAGACAAGTGCGTGAGCGCGCACACTCACACACACGAACGCACATACACACACGTGAACACATACTCAGACAAACCTAACCTAACACATTAGCACATAAACCCTCACACATAATTTTACACAAAGCTGAAGGATTTAGAGCATCCTAACAGGATAAAAAAAAAATGGGATCTCAAAAAGGAGGAAGCTATCTGTAGAGAGCAAGAAGTGGGAATCACGAACTGTAGCTGTTGAGGCAAATATACAAAGACTGAAGGAAGAAATGGATGTGCTGAAGTAGGATATAATGCAGGCAGTGATGGGACTGAAGGATGGGATGGAGCTAAGAAGTCCCTTGCAGAAGTAATATCAAGTCATCAGGGTGTCCTGGATATGATAAGGGAAACAACAAAGGAGATGCTTAAATCAGATCCAGAGATATGGAGGGAAAAGATATGGGAAGAAGAGAGGGAGAGGTCAATAATTATTCATGGGCTTCAGGAGGCTGAAGGGAAGACCTATGATGAAAGAAAGCATTGGGAGGAAAAAGATATTAAGAGCATCATTGCAGCAACAGGAGAGAAGGACATGTTTCAGGTAGAAATTTTTCACAGACTTTGGAAAAAAAATCGACCAATCAGATTGACATTCAAGACAGAAGTGGTACGGAACAGGATACTACAACAGAAGCCACTGTTAAAGGACTCTCAAGAATATCAACAAGTGTACCTTAATCGAGACAGAACACAAAAAGAAAAGGAACAACTGAGAGTGAGAGTAAGACCAAACCAGTGGAAGGAAAGAGAGACAGGACAGGCAATGACAAACAGGGGAACATCAAACACAAATGATTACAGAAACCCCCCCCCTGTCACCCCATATCACCTAAATACAATAACCAGAAACAAACCACACTTCATAGCCCCCCCCCAAGCACTAATTTCACAATTACAGCAGCCTCCCATAATCTTCCACCCTGCCTCCCACACCCCCAGCCTGCACCATCCTCTTCCACCTCTCAAAATACACCAATGCAGATTGAATAACAAATAAGAGTGAAGAATGGCAAGAACGAATCATTGATGTATCCCCTGACATCATAGCAATAACAGAGACAAAACATTCAGGGATGATAACTGATGCAATCTTTCCAACTAGATATCAGATCCTGAGGAAAGACAGAGGAGGGGAGGAGTGGCACTGCTCATCAAAAACCAGTGGAGTTTTGAGGAAATTGGAGGAATGGACAGAGGGGAAACAGACAACTTCATTGAAGGAACACTTCAGACTGGGGGTCCAAATGATGATAACAGTGATGTATAACCCACCACTGAACAGCAGGAGGCCAAGACAAGAGTATGATGAGCGCAATAGAGCAATAGTGGAAACACTATAACTGAAGTGGCCAGGAGGGCTTATATGGGTAGGACAAAATTACTCGTAATGGGGGATTTCAATCATAAAGAAATTGACTGGGGAAAACCTAGAGTCACATGGGGGACCAGAAACTTGAAGGGCTCAGATGTTGAAGACAGTATTGGAGAACTTCATGCACCAACATGTTAGGGATACAACCAGAGAAAGAGAAGAGGATGTTGCAGCAAGGCTGGATCTCATATTCACCTTGAATAGTTCAGACATAGGGGATATCAAACACGAAAGACCCCTTGGTGCTAGTGATCACGATGTCCTGAGTTTTGAATACCTTGTAGAGTTAACAGTGGAGAATGCAGCAGCACGAGAAGGACGAGAGAAGCCAAACTTCAAGGATGGGGACTACATAGGCATGAGAAGATTCCTGCATGAAGTGCAGTGGGACAACTAGAGGAAAAGACAGTAAATGAAATTATGGAACTAGTAACCACTAAGTGCAGGGAGGCAAAGGAGAAGTTCATATCAAAGGGTAACAGAAAAAATGGTAAGACCAGAGTGTGACCCCATGGTTTCACTGGAGATGTAAAGAGGCCAAAACTAAGTGTGGTAGAGCATGGAAAAAGTATAGAAGGCAAAGGACTCAAGAAAACAAGGAGTTGAACAGAAGAACCAGAAACAAATATGCAGGGATAAGGATAGAGGCCCAGAGGCAATACGAGAACGACATAGCATCAAAAGCCAAATCTCAACCAAAGTTGTTATACAGTCACATTAGGAGAAAAACAACAGTCAAGGACCAGGAAATCAGGTTGACGAAAGAAGGAGGGGAACTCACAAAGAGTGACCAGGAAGTATGTGATGAATTTTACACAAGATTTAGAGAAGTATTCACTATAGAGACAGAAATGATTCCAGCAAACCATGGAGGTAGGGTACACCAGCAGGTGCTGGACTCAGTACACATAACCAAGGAGGAGGTGAAGAAACCGCTAGGTGAACTAGATACCTCAAAGACGGTGGGCCCAGATAACATATCTCCATGGATCATGAGAGAAGGAGCAGAGGAACTATGTGTGCCGCTAGCAGCAATCTTTAATAAATCTATCGAAACTGAGCAATTGCCTGAGGGGTGGAAGACAGCGAATGTAGTTCCAATTTTTAAGAAAGAAGACAGACAGGCAGCGTTAAACTACAGACCAGTGCACTGGCTTGTATATTATGTAAAATCATGGAAAAGATGATCAGGAGAAGAATATTTGAGAAGATTGAAAGGATTGGGCTCATACATGACAGTCAGCACGGCTTCAGAGATGGGAAATCATGTGTCACAAATCTACTTAAGTTTTACGATAAGGTAACAGAAGTAAGACAGGAGAGAGAAGGACGGGTAGATTGCATCTTTATGGACTGCAAGAAGGCTTTTGACACAGTACCACACAAGAGACTGGTGCAAAAATTAGAGGAGCAGGCAGGAATAATAGGGAAAATACTGCAATGGATCAGGCAGGGAATACCTGACAGGAAGGAAACAACGAGTGTTGGTATGTGATTAAGTGTCAGAGTGGGTGCATGTGTCGAGTGGGGCTCCACAAGGGTCAGTCCTAGGTCCGCTGCTGTTTCTTGTATACGTGAATGACATGATTGAAGGAATAGATTCAGAAGTGTCGATGTTCGCTGATGATGTGAAACTGATGAGGAGAATACAAGCGGACGAGGATCAGCTAAGATTACAAGGGGATCTGGACAGACTACAAGTCTGGTCGGACAAATGGCTCCTAGAGTTTAACCCCAGTAAGTGCAAAGTCATGAAGATTGGGGAAGGACAAAGAAGACCGCAGACGGAGTACAGGTTAGGGGATGAAAGGCTGCAAACGTCACTTAAAGAAAAGGATCTTGGAGTAAACATTATAACGAACATGTCCCCTGAAGCACACATCAATCAAATAACTGCTGCAGCATATGGGCGCTTGGCAAACTTGAGAATAGCATTTCAACATATGAGTAAGGAGTCATTCACAACATTGTACACCGTGTACGTTAAGCCCTTACTGGAGTGTGCAGCACCAGTATGGAACCCACACTTAGTCAAACACGTCAAGAAATAGGAAAAAGTACAAAATTTTGCAACAAGATTAGTCCCGGAACTGAAGGGTATGTCTTACGAGGAGAGATTAAGGGAACTCAACCTGACGACACTAGAGGATAAGAGGGATACAGGGTACATGATAATGACGTATAAAATACTGAAAGGAATTAACAAGGTGGACAGTGCTCGAATGTTTCAGAGATGGGATTGATTAACAAGAGGTCACAATTCGAAGCTGAAAACCCAGATGAGTCATAGGGATGTTAGAAAGTATTTCTTTAACCTTAGAGTTGTCAGGAAGTGGAATAATCTGGAGAGTGAAGTAGTGGAGGCAAATTCCATACGTAGCTTTAAGAAGAGGTATGATAAAGCTCATGGAGCAGGGAGAGAGTGACTTAGTATCGACCAGTGAAGAGGCGGGGACAGGAGCTATGATTCGACCCCTGCAACCACATGTAGGTGAGTACATATAGATGAGTACACACACACACACAACAACATCGTGCCTAGGACAAAATGGTAACTAACACACACACACACACACACACACACACACACACACACACACACACACACACACACACACACACACACACATATATATATATATATATATATATATATATATATATATATATATACTTCCTTTGAATTTTATGTTCAATATTTTTCTGTGTTTTCTTTTTTAACGGGGAAATATTGTATAAAAATGGTGATTTCCAGCCATTTTGATTGTTGAGACAGAACAGATGATGGTCATAGAGTTGCTAGGTAACAAGACAGGAGTTCCGCCACAGTGTTCCAGATTGCTCTACATTGGGCCATTTTCTGGTGCCGGGTTAATATGCAATGAGGGTGCTGCTGCCGGTGCTGTTGTTGCTGCTGCTGGTGCTGTTCCTGCTGCTTCTGTTGTTGTTGCTGCTGCAGCTTGTGCATATATCCATAGCATTGCTATTTTCAGTTTCTCCTTTCACTACGAGTCAAAGAATAAAAGTCGCAGTAGAGCGACTGGAACAACCACCAAGTGACTTGGTTATCGTCCAGAACGGACCCAAACATCTTCTAGAGTGCTCTATTTACACTCATCAACTCCTCAAGGAATGGATCAGGATGAACTCACGAGAGGACCACGCGACTATTGCATTCGAATCTCTGTTAATGAACACTACCGTCTGTTGTACCTCTATTGACCTTCATGCTGTGTCACATCCATAGAGATAACGGCACCAGCGATCGTGTCACCACACGACAAAAACCTGTGTCCTGGTTATCGACTCGTTGTTTATGTGCAATTTCTTTGTCTGTGGAAATATAACACAGCTAATCAGCGAAAGTCAAAAGACTTGCTCAAGAACTTGAGCTTTTCCTCGCTAACCAAATTGCATTTTACAAAAAAAAGTAGGTAATTACGCATCTACACGCTCGCGTGTGCGCATCTCCACAGACCCAACATTTAAAGAAAAGATTAAATATACTGTATATATAATTCTTCGCACCAACATTAGGCAAAATAAAGTATCTACGCTCGTTCTCCCCCACTTAGACTTATTGCTAAAAATACAACCCGCTTCCCTGCGCAGTAAATATTCAGGAATGAAATATTTCGTTTAATCTCAGCTTAGCGAGAATTATTATTAAATTCACAAATAAAAGTGTACCAGGACAAATTGATAGACGGAAGCGACGAGTGTCACCAAAAAAAAAAAAAAATATGTGAATTACGAGTGAAAGGCCAGTGTCCTATTTGCCTGATGGGGAAAGCAGACATGTCCACATACAGCATTACAGAAGGATACGGGGAGATACAGTAAGATCATTTCTTAGTACATCTACAGAAAGTACATGTTGCAGTTAGGATTTATATGCTCACCGTGAGGTGAATTTCTCCCTTTTTTTCCTAGTGTTCTAGACTGGTGATGAACAAGTTACGTGCAGCTTAACAACCCTTGTGTAGCTGATAAGCTTCAAACCCAATATACCAGCCAACCAGAAGACAGAGCACAGGCAAGTGAATCACAGAGAGGAACTGAAGGGATGTTCTGAGGAGTTCATCCACAATTTATGACACTAAGGAAAAAATAAATTTGGTTAAACACTGAAAACGCGACATAACGAGTGTAGCACTCGTCCTGAACCTGGTTAAATGTAATCATACACACATACACTGAGACATACACACTCTCAGACGTACTCTTAATGACACAAACGCTAAGACACACGGATACATGCTCTTAGATATACAAACATTCCCACACTTCCACATGCCCACACTCAGAACACAATAAGGGGGTTCAGAAACCTGGAAAGTAAACCTAATGAGGGAAAGCAATGGAAAACTTAATGAGCCAACACGTGAGCAAGATTAAAAGAGAAAGAGAGAGAGAGATGGGGAGGAGCAGGGAAAATTTGACTTTGTATTGTCAGCGAATCAAGTAATAGAAAGTGAGTGTGGCATCCCATTAGGTGTAAGTGGCATCCCATTAGGTGTAAGTGGCATCCCACTAGGTGTAAGTGGCATCCCACTAGGTGCAAGTGCCATCCAATTAGATACAATCACACATTCATGCCTAGGTAAGTCACCGATGTCAGGCACAAACACACACTCATGCTTGATAATAAGCACACACTGACAGGTACAATCACATACTGACAGGTACAGTCACACACTGACAGGTAAAATCACACACTGTCAGGTACAAGCACACACTGTCAGGTAAAAGCACACACTGACAGGTACAAGCACACACTAACAGGTACAAGCACACACTGACAGGTACAATCACACACTGACAGGTACAATCACACATTGACAGGTACAATCACACACTGACAGGTACAATCACACACACTGACAGGTACAAGCACACACTGAGAGGTACAAGCACACTGACAGATACAATCACACACTGACAGGTACATGCACACACTCATGCCTGATTAACACACAGTCAGACACAAAAACACACACACTCATTCCAGGTTAATACATACACAGTCAGACGCAGACCAAGACAGACACTCATGTCTAGTCAACACACACAGTCAGACCAAGACAGACACTCATGCCTAGTCAACACACACAGTCAAACACAGACACATTCCTACTGGCTAGGTCTTTCCCACATCCAACACTTCTCCACACGCAGAATGACAAATTTATTTCATGCTGATGCACTAGGTGGGTCATTCCTTGGCCATTAAGGCTTCTATTACCGCCTCACAAAACGTCTCTAATAGAATTTGAAGAGCTTTTGTTGTTTGTCTTGCTGAGTTGTATGTGTCTACGTGTATGTGTCTGTGCTCACCTCTTTGTAATCGTCTGTTTATGATTGCGGGTTTCGATTCTCGTCTCCTAGCCCCGCCTCTTGACTAGTATACTGTCCCACTTTATTTCTGGCGTCGTGAACTCTATCATACCCATTTCTAAAACTGTGCATGTACACCGCTTCTGTGTCCTCTTGTCCGCATGACCCACCTTTCACACAGTCTCTCCACCCGAGTCCTGCATGTACCCTGTACGTCTTAAGCATGTCTCCTCTGGTTCTCCTGTCTTATATTGCTGTAAGGTTTCTATTTTTTTTCGCAGTCATTAATCTTAGCTACGTGATTAATCTTATTCCTATATTTATTCAAGTTCGTTTCCTGTTATCCCTGCCTTCTCTTCCAATCACACCACTTCTGTAACCATTGGGCAACAACTACCACTACCACCACCAACAACAACACTACCACTGCCACCACCACCACCAACAACAACACTACCACCACCACCAGCCCAGGGTGAGAGCAACAATATATAATTATATCAGGGTAGCCGCGTTCATCGACCGCAGTCAATCAGATTTTGGAGTGAATCAGGTCAACCTGGCAGCCTTTTTGTAATGGCCGTCGGGTCTATTTTTACTAACAACGATCACGCGGAATCCAGCGTAGAGCGGAAACGAGGAAAGGGAAAAGTAATTTCGTGACTTGTTGTATCGCCAGAGAAACGGTTCTCATGAGCAGTCATTCGTGGCCGGGAATGTTGTGGTGGTGTTTTCTTCGTCAGGAAACTCGAATAATGGTGTTTTGTTCCAGAGGAAACGCTGGTAGTGTTTTGGGTTATCAGGAAATGCTGGTGGCCGTAGTTTAATCGTCAAGATACACTGGTGCCAGTGTTTTGCTTGCCACGAACACTGGTGCCAGTGTTTTGGTCGCCACGAACACTGGTGCCAGTGTTTTGGTCGCCACGAACGCTGGTGCTAGTGTTTTGGTCGTCAGTAAACGTTTGTGTTAGTGTTTTGGTCTTCAATAAATGCAGGTATCATTGTTTCTGTCGCCAGGATACGCTGTGGATGCCTTGACTTGCACGCGACGTGTTTGAGATCAATGATGAACAGGGATTCAATATTCATCATAAAAATCGTGTGTTACGTAGCACTATCGTGAAGAATATTGCTGTTGCGTGTTGACTGACTACGACGCAGCTTGTGTAAACCTTTTGTGGAGGAATGTTCGCAGTCCCTCACCGTCCACGATATACAGTGGAACCCCGGTTAACGAAAATAATTCATTGCAGAAGCCTGCTCAAGTGCCATTACCGAACGAATTTACTTCCTTAAGAAAAAATGTCATTTAGGTTAGTCTATTTCAGACCCCCAAAAATACACTTCCACAAGCACTTACAATATTATACTTACATAATTGCACGATTTCCGGGATGTTCGTTAACCGGGGTTCCACTGTATATAAAAAAAAATAATGTGAGTAATACGACTGATGAAGTATTTTCTGCACACAAAAAGGTGAAAAAAAGGAGAGTTAATGCAACACAGAATGGAATTTCCGTTAGGCTACGAGCTGGTCAACTCGCCACTGCATGCACCTTAGTAATACACATTCATGTGGTCATAAGCATTTTAGTGGTCATATACATTTTAGTAGTCATATATATTCCCGTAGTCATACACATTCTAGTAGTCATATATCCGTAGTTTCATGTTAGTATGAGAACCTATGACTGAAATCCCCAAGCTTTAAAATTAACAGAGCCAGAACCTCCATGAGAGGGTGGAGGATCGAGCCTTCACAGCTCCAGGCTCTGAGTGGCACATGCGGATTTAGCGCTTCATTAAATATGACAAAATATAATTAACTTTGTTCAGTGCCTTAAAAACAGCCTGACTGATCAGTGACTGGGCTGTGGTTACTGGGCGGTGGATCGAGCCTTCACCATTCAGTACTCTGAATGACCCACTCATGTTTAGCTCTCCTTGAAGCATAAAAGTGCTTTATAGTGACGTTTTT
>WNWK01049067.1:0-13328 GCA_009830355.1 Cherax destructor | reverse complement strand
GTTCTTCCCCAGCTGTGGAAGTCTGCTATTGTTCTCCCTTTTCGAAAACCAGGTACTACGGGACGTGATTCCTCTCACTACCGTCCCATCGCTCTTACCAGTGCAGTTTGCAAGGTAATGGAACGTCTAGTTAATAGACGTTTGATGTGGTATTTAGAGACGCACAATAGTCTCTCCCTAGTCAATATGGCTTCCGTAAGGGTCGTTCTGCCATTGATCCCTTGCTGCGCTTTGATACGTATATTCGTAATGCCTTTGCGAATAACCATTCGGTTATCACTATCTTTTTCGACCTTGAGAAGGCTTACGACACAACTTGGAGATATAATATCTTGGCCCAGGCCCACTCCTTAGGCCTCCGAGGCAACCTACCATTCTTTCTTAAGGCCTTCTTAACTGACAGACATTTCCGGGTCCGGGTTAGTAATGAACTCTCCCCGAAATTTGTCCAAGCTGAAGGTGTCCCCCAGGGATGTGTTCTGAGCACAACACTCTTTCTGCTTGCTATAAATAATCTGGCATCTGTTCTCCCATCCAATATTTGGTCATCGCTCTATGTGTGTTGTGGGGTTCTTTTCATAGATTTGGTAATATTAACAGACGATGAGCTTGGTTTTTTGGTAGGTTTAATGAGGCGTTGGATATATGGGAGCTGAGAGCCTATGCCTGTGTCCGCCTAGTATGCCTACCCCAAGGGAACTGGCTGGTGGGCTCGCACGGCACTGGGGCATTCAAAAGGCAGATCTATGATTGGCTAATGCAAGTCACATGGTAATCACGTGAACAGCTATGGCGCAGCCGTTAGAAGTACGAACCGTACAGCTCGGGCATGCTAAGTATGGCGTCTCGACATACAACTATACAAACTAAGGACAACAGGCAACAACTCAGCTGATTCTATACAATGTCAAAGTACACAACAGTTAACATTATACTTCACATGGATGTTATCTTGATAGAACAATCTACATTACTATATGATGCATCATAATACTTGGGAATTAATTAAATGAGCTCATTCAAGAAAAATCATGATAAAAGATATAAAAAAAAATTGTTCGATCGAACTGTCTTCATGTGATCTACGAATTCTGAGAAAATATATTTACAAGAAGGTAGTGATTAACAGAGAAGGTAGATCTGGTGCACTCAAATCTATACTGTTAATTCTCAGAACTCGGAGAGAACGTGAACACAAAAAAAAATTGAGTAATACTAAGTAGATATTATAACACACAGTTAAACGCTTACTACATATTTATCTATACAGGTTATTTACATTTAACCCCATCTCTGCTAGAGTGAGATTGATATAGGCTGTATAATTATCATCTCTGCGTGGATCAAACTCTGTTACAATAGGTAACTCACTTTCTGATTGAGGGGGATCTACACTGGTATCTACAAATGATACTTGAGGACTTCTCAACACTTGGCGTGTACGTAGGGAAAAACGACATTCAGGTTGATCTGACTGATCATTAGAGGTAGAGGGAACAGCAACAGGAGAATTATCAGATTCTGTCTCACTTGTCTGATTATTAGGGGTGACAGCGACTTCGTCATCATCATCGCATACTAACTTCATATGATCTAAATGCGATTCTTTAAACTGGCCCGTACTAATTTCTCTAACTTTATACTTGTTGCCATTAATATGTTCGACTACTCTATAAGGACCAACGAACTTTTGATCGAGTTTTGGCATTGCTGACTTTTTTATTAAAGTTGAACAGCATGACTCTGGACCCTACTTGAACTTTAGTCGGTTTCGCTCTAGTATTAGTTACTCTAGTAAATTCTGCTGTTGACTTATGAAGTGTTTCTCGAATTCGTCTGAAAACACTTTGAGCTTGACTGGTACGAACTGCTACGAAATCATCTGGATTGTAAGTCGGTTTCGGATTGGAATATAACAGCTCATAAGGCAAACGCTTATCGACACCGTACAGTGCATAATGAGGGGTATCACCTATTGAAGCGTTAAAGGCAGAATTTATGGCACATTGAACATCAGGAATGACTTCATCCCAGGTTACACTATTGGGATTGATGGTAGCTCTCAAGACGTCAAGGACTTTCTTATTAGTTCTTTCTGCTAACCCATTACTGGCAGGATGGTGCGGAACAATGGTTGATTTTGTAATCTTGTATAGTTTACACAAGTTTTCTAGGATCTCATTACAAAATTCACCTCCATTATCTGTTATGAGGGACTTAGGAGTGGTATGTATGCAGATTATACGTTCCTTGAATGCTTTTGCTACTGTTTCGGCAGTCTTATCTGGGATAGGAACTAACTCACAATATCTGGTAAAGTGATCGACCATCACACAGAGATGTTTGTTTCCACTGAGGGAACATTGGAAGTTGGTCAACAGATCTAGTGCAACTCTTTCCCATGGCTCACTAGTAGTAGGAAAGATCTGGATTGGATTAGGACCCGTGACATTACCTTTATGTTTCATACAGACACTACATTTCTTGACATACTCAGTAATATCGGTAGACATACGAGGCCAAAAGTATTTCAATCTGGCTTGTTTCACAGAACGATCCATACCAGGATGTGCAACATCTGGTACATCGTGAACTAGCTGCAAGGCTACTTTCACTAGTGACTGTGGAATTACTAACTGGTATACTCTTCTACTAGGATTACCCAGCTCGGTAGTGCGATACAGTAATTCTTGGTTCATGACAAAGTCACTAATGGGTGCTGGTGGCTTCACAGAGAGAATAAAGTCTTCCTGGAGCAGGAATCGAACCACACCAGACCACAAGGGGTCTGTTCTTTGAGCAGTCTTTACATCCTCAGCACTAAATGGAGGATCGGCAGTTACTACACTGACATGACGCGACAAGGCATCAGCAACTACATTGGATTTGCCAGGCAAATGTTCAAAGTTCGGATTGAACTCTTGGATGGTCAAGGACCATCTGGCAAGTCTTCCAGTGGGTTGTTTATTCTGGAATAAGGGTATCAACGGGGCATGATCTGTTAAGACGTGAACAGGGTACTGGTAAATGATATCTCGAAAATGCTTTAAGGACCAAACTATAGCTAGAGCTTCTTGCTCAGTAACTGTTTAATTACGTTCAGATTTAGTAAGAACTCGGCTAGCAAATGCAACTGCGTTGTATTTGCCACCGATCTTTTGTGCAAGGACTGCACCAATGCCTATTGAACTAGCATCAGTGGTCAAGTAGAAAGGCTGTGAAAAATCTGGAAATTTCAAAATAGGGGCAGATGTTAGCCTTTCTTTGAGGGTTTGGAATGCTCTTTCTTGATGGAAGGTCCAAACAAACGGAGCATCTTTCTTAAGCAACTCAGTTAGAGGAGCTGCTATTGAAGAAAAATTAGCAATGAATGATCTATAAAAACCTGCCAAGCCCACAAAGGATCTTACAGCATCAGCGGTTTTGGGAGATGGAAAATTTGATACTGCAGTTACTTTACTCTGGTCAGTCGTAACCCCTCTAGGAGTGACTACGTGACCAAGAAACTTGATTTCTGATCTGAAAAATTGGCATTTGGACAGTTTCATCTTTAAATTGGCTTCTTCAAGCTTACCAAGTACTACGTCAAGTCTTTTTAGGTGCGTATCTACGTCTTGTGACATGACAATCACATCATCTAAGTACACCATGAGTGTATTACCTATGAGACCTCTAAAGATATTGGTCATGAGCCTCGAGAATGTGATAGGGGATGATCTTAACCCGAAAGCCATACGGCGGAATTCAAAATGACCTTGCAGAGTGGAGAATGCAGTGAGCTCTTGGCTGTCCTCGTGAAGAGGGACTTGCCAAAAGCCTTGTAACAAGTCTAGGGTCGAGAAAACTTTGTTATCTCCGATGTTACGTAATAGATCACCAAGTACAGGAAGTGGGAAGCGATCTGGAATCGTTTTCGCATTTAACTTCCTAAAGTCAATCACTGGGCGCCAAGTACCGTCCTTCTTAGGTACTAAGATCAGGGGCGCATTCCAAGGTGAATTGCTAGGTGCGATAACGTCATCTTCAAGCATCTGGTTAATTAATTTCTCTGCGACAGCTACTTGTGAATGCGGCAATCTGTACGCAGGTATATAAATGGGTCTAGTACCAGGTTCGAGTGGAATACGATGGGACAATAAGTTCGTTATACCCATCTTCTCACCTGGTAAGGCAATGGCTTTACGACGTTTGTTCAACAGGTTCAACAAACGTGTGATTTCATCTGGGAAATCAGTAGGAGCTAAGTCTTTCTCCTTTACTGGTGGAATGGACTGATCCGGTGACATGGCTGGATCCTCCCCGGTTGCAATAGCACCGACCCACTGGTCAGGTGACAACTCCTCCTCAACCCGAACAGGGTAAGGGTAGTGAACAAGGTCAACAATATTGGTATTTGCTCGGAGCCGAACACTATGACCGTAAGTATTGGCAAGGAAGAAATGGATCTTCCGATCTCTTACTACATGTAAGGATGGCTCGACAAACAAACCCTTCACTTTACAGGAGTCACTGTCAACTAAGACGTTATCACTATCTGGAACTTGAGGGACAACAACAGTCACTCTAGTTAGTGCACTAGCTGCTACAGAGACGTCTTTCTGCAGACGGCAAGTGACATCAACAAGAGATGGCATTACTAGGTTCAAAGAAGCGTTGGTAATATTAGATTTGGTAATATTAACAGATGATGAGCTTGGTTTTTTGGTAGCGTTTAATGAGGCGTTGGATATATGGGAGCTGAGAGCCTATGCCTGTGTCCGCCTAGTATGCCTACCCCAAGGGAACTGGCTGGTGGGCTCGCACGGCACTGGGGCATTCAAAAGGCAGGCCTATGATTGGCTAATGCAAGTCACATGGTAATCACGTGAACAGCTATGGCGCAGCCGTTATAAGTACGAACCATTTGTGTTGTGGGGTTCTTTTCATAGATTTGGTAATAAACAGACGATGAGCTTGGTTTTTGGTAGCGTTTAATGAGGCGTTGGATATATGGGAGCTGAGAGCCTATGCCTGTGTCCGCCTAGTATGCCTACCCCAAGGGAACTGGCTGGTGGGCTCGCACGGCACTGGGGCATTCAAAAGGCAGGCCTATGATTGGCTAATGCCAAATCACATGGGCAGAGGTTGGAAATCACGTAAACAGCCGTGGCGCAGCTGTTAGAAGTACGAACCGTACAGCTCAGGCATGATAAGTATGGCGTCTCAACATACAACTATACAAACTAAGGACAACAGGCAACAACTCTCAGCTGATTCTATACAATGTCAAAGTACACAACAGTTGAACATTATACTTCACATGGATGTTATCGTGACGGAATAATCTACATTACTATATGATGCATCATAATACTTGGGAATTAATTAAATGAGCTCATTCTAGAAAAATCATGATAAAAGAGATAAAAAAACATTTTTTTTTTTTTTTTTGTTCGATCGAACTGTCTTCATGTGATCTACGAATTCTGAGGAAATATATTTACAAGAAGGTAGTGATTAACAGACAAGGTAGATCTAGTGCACTAAAGTTCAAGTAGGGTCCAGAGTCATGTTGTTCAACTTTAACAAAACTTCAGCAATGCCAAAACTCGATCAAAAGTTCGTTGGTCCTTATAGAGTAGTTGAACATATTAACGGCAACAAGTATAACGTTAGAGAAATTAGCACGGGTCAGTTTAAAGAATCGCATTTAGATCATATGAAGTTAGTATGCGATGATGATGACGAAGTCCCTGACAATCAGACAAGTGAGACAGAATCTGATATTTCTCCTGTTGCTGTTCCCTCTACCTCTAATGATCAGTCAGATCAACCTGAATGTCGTTATTCCCTACGTACACGACAAGTGTTAATTAATCCTCAAGTATCATTTGTAGATACCAGTGTAGATCCTCCTCAATTAGAAGTTGAGTTACCTATTGTAACAGAGTTTGATCCACCCAGAGATGATAATTATACAGCCTATATCAATCTCACCCTAGCAGAGTTGGGGTTAAATGTAAATAACCTGTATAGATAAATATGTAGTAACCGTTTAACTGTGTGTTATAATATCTACTTAGTATTACTCAATTTTTTTTTGTGTGTTCACGTTCTCTCCGAGTTCTGAGAATTAACAGTATAGATTTGAGTGCACCAGATCTACCTTGTCTGTTAATCACTACCTTCTTGTAAATATATTTCCTCAGAATTCGTAGATCACATGAAGACAGTTCGATCGAACAAATTTTTTTTTTTATCTCTTTTATCATGATTTTTCTAGAATGAGCTCATTTAATTAATTCCTATGTATCATGATGCATCATATAGTAATGTAGATTGTTCCGTCACGATAATATCCATGTGAAGTATAATGTTCAACTGTTGTGTACTTTGACATTGTATAGAATCAGCGGAGTTGTTGCCTGTTGTCCTTAGTTTGTATAGTTGTATGTCGAGACGCCATACTTAGCATGCCCGAGCTGTATGGTTCGTACTTCTAACGGCTGCGCCATAGCTGTTCACGTGATTACCATGTGACTTGTGTTAGCCAATGATAGGCCTGCCTTTTGAATGCTTCAGTGCCGGGCGGCCCGTGTAGTGAGTATCATCTGGGTAGGCCTAGCAGGCAGACACAGGCATAGGCTCTCAGCTCCCATATATCCAACGCCTCATTAAACGCTACCAAAAACCAAGCTCATCGTCTGTTTATATTACCAAATCTATGAAAAGAACCCCACAACACAAATGGCTTGTGCAGGTGCTGACTGTCACCTCATTGCAGTTTCCCTCCAGCATGCCATCAACCGGGTTTCTGATTGGGCCACCACTCACGGGTTTAAATTTTCTATTGGCAAAACTCATCAAATTAAGTTTACTAGACGTTCAGTGGTCTCTGATCATCCATTGTACCTATATGGCTCACGTATCCCAGAACGTGATAGTCAGGTTTCTCGGCCTTCTGTTCGACCGTCGATTGTCCTGGAAACCTCACATTACCTCTCTGAAGGCAACTTGTCACACCAGGCTGAACCTTCTTAAAACCCTCGCACATCTTTCATGGGGGGCTGATCGTAGAACTCTCCTTCGCCTACATTCAGCCCTTATTTTGTCGAAACTCGATTATGGTGACCAGATATATTCGGCGGCCTCCCCTGCTACTCTTTCCATTCTTAATCCCATCCATCACCAGGGATTACGCTTATGCCTTGGTGCATTTCGTTCTTCCCCCGTTGAGAGCCTCTATGTAGAGGCGAACATTCCATCCTTATCCGATCGTCGTGATGCACATTGCATTCGCTATTTTGTTCGCTCTCATGACCTCCGCAATCCTTCCATGTATAGGATTGTTACAGATGTTAGTAGGCGCTCTTTATTTGTTCGTCGCCCCTGCTTACTTCGTCCCTTTTCTCTTCATCTACATTCACTCCTGTCTTCCCTTCAGCTCCCACCTCTTTATGTTCATGTGACATCTCCCTTTCCCCTGCCCCCTTGGGAAGTTCCTGCTGTCCGTGTCTGTTCTATTCCTCTACCTTGCGCGAAAGCCCAGCTACCTACGGCGGCTTCTCGCTCTTTCTTTCTAGACTATTTTCGTTCTCATTCCCATGCCATCGCAGTATACACCGATGGTTCAAAGTCAGCTGACGGTGTCGGATTCGCAGCAGTGTTTCTTGACAGCGTCGTACGAGGGCATCTATTACCCTCGGCTAGCATATTTACGGCTGAATTGTATGCCATTCTTGTGGCGCTTATCCGTATTGCATCTATGCCTGTGTCACCATTTGTGTTCGTTTCAGACTACCTTAGTGCTTTACAGGCTATCCGTAAAATTGATACACCTCACCCCCTAGTTCTTCGTATCCACCTTTGGTTATGCCGTATCTTTAGCAAGCATAAAGATATTGTCTTTTGTTGGCTCCCTGGTCATGTTGACGTACAGGGCAATGAACAGGCAGACACTGCTGCGCGGTCAGCAGTACATGACCTTCCAGTTTCATATAGAGGTGTTCCTTTCACGGATTATTTTGCGGTCATTGCTACCCACCTTCACACCCGTTGGCAACAACGCTGGTCTGACCTGCTGAATAACAAACTTCATTCTATTAAATCGGTTATAGGTTTCTGGCCTTCTTCTTGTCACCAATGTCGAGGTTGGGAGACTACACTCTCCCGTCTTCGCATCGGCCACACTCGTCTTACTCACGGGTACCTCATGAAGAGGCTCTCTCCCCTCTCTGTGAGCATTGTCAGGTTCCAGTGTCTGTTCGACATATTCTGTTGGACTGCCCACTCTATCAACGAGCACGCAGAATTTACCTCCAACGGCGTCTTCGCTCTGTGGCCCTTTCTTTACCTTCCTTCTTGCAGATGGACCCTCCTTTAATCCTGACCTCTCGTTGACTTTTTGACAGAAACTGACCTACTACATAAACTCTGAAGATTATACCTCTAGCACCACCCTCAGTCACTTCTTCCTCGATCTCTTGCTACCCTCTATCCCTGCACTATCCACCATCCTGCTGCACTCCATACCCTACTAATCATCCATCTCCCTCTTACAAACCATTCTCCCTGCATCCTGCAATAACCTGCAGCGCTGTATAACCCTGTGGTTTAGTGCTTCTATTTATTATAATAATAATAATAATAATAATAATAATAATACATATTTACCTATCCTGTTCCATGATAATTGCATTGTTTCTTAACACTGGGACCCCAGGGAGGTAAGTCACTCTACCCGACCTCCCTAGGATATCCTAAGACACTCACATGTACGATATTTTGGAAGCTGTAGTCACATTAACTCGTGTAACTGTACTTGTATGCAAGACCTAAGCAGACTTACTAATACTATAGAATTACCCATATACAGGACTACCAAAGATGGAATGCGATCTCCGACGGGCGAAACGTGTGGAACAGTCTATCATAGTCTACCCTCAAAACCAAACCAGAGTACATATTTGAGTGTTAACAAAGGCATAATCTCTCCTACACTCACCTAAGGGAATGTTAAACTTCCCTGTATTCCCTATTTTCTGCGACCCAGATTCCTGATGGGCGATACGTGCAGGACAGGTGCGGAGAAAGCTAGTCTAACGTCACCAAATCCTCCCGAGGACCCACTGAATAATGAGCAATCCGGGGATTTTGTATAGCATCCTTGCTTTGAAGTCCCTGTCCCTGATCTGCTTACATATCTTGAAGAGGAACTGGAAACTTTCTCCATGACCTACCCCACTAACATAATTATTGAAAAAAGGCAAAATACCATGTGTGTAACAATACCCAAATAACCCCCACATAGGAGAGAAGCTTAAGACAACGTTTCGGTCCGATTTGGAGAGAGTAAAATATTTTTCAATATATAATAAAGAAGAAAGATCAAATGTAATTAAGAGCTACTTAAGGCTTGAGCAAACTATTTTTCTGATTTTTAAACTTTCCGAAAACATTTGGACTTACATTTTTAGCATAACTGCAGCAGATAATTCACTTCTCCATTGTCGAAATGATGTTGTGTCAGTTTTGTACGTAGTCTTGGTTTTAAAACTGCTCTGTCATCGTAGTACGCAAATCTACTTTCAGCCTCCTGAGTACACTGAAGGATCGTTCCGCTGCACAGGAGTGTAGGTGAGATCAGCAGTAGCTGGGCAACCCTTGCTTCTCTGGTGTGGCGTCCTTGTGATTGTTCTATTTCTGAAGAATCTGATAGTTTAGGAGACTTTTGGATAATGTCAGCCTTTATTTATTGTTGCATCTAGCTGTAGCATGTCACTTTTCTTTGTAGTCCTTGGGTCAGATGAGATGAATTACGTAACTAGATGTATTTTAGTTGTTGTGGCTGTCTAAAGGATCCTCTACCCTTATAATCCCAGTTTCTTTTTAAAAACCCTTGATTTTTTCTAAACACCCTCAAGAAGCCATGGGTGTTGGATGCCAGCTCTCTCAAACAATATATCACCTCTGAGAGAGCACAGGTGGAGTTCGATCTAATTAAACACCTGTAATCACTAGATAAGAAGGATCTCGATACGTAGGCCAGTACTTAAAAATATTTGTTAGACACAGCTAAGATTTGATCAAACATTTGAAAATATAAATTGTCAGGTACACTGACTTGAATTTACAATATTCTTTTGGATAGCATGTATAAAGTCTGGCGCAACTCTGCTGGATAGAAAAACATACAAATTAAAATAGTGCGATCCTTTATTGACAACGTTTTGCCCACACAATGGGATTTTTAAGTTCCAGACAACAAAATATTGTTGCCAAAAGATATATTAATAAAATGGGAATTTTTTTGAAAGGTACAACCGAAAAAAAGAATTACTTTAGTTCTCGTGCAAATATTTTTTTTATTCAGAGTTCCTATTCGAAGGTTCGTAGGTGCTTAGTAATTACAACAATATTTTGAGACTTAAAAAATGGACAGGATACTAACCTGAGTGATGTATTTCTCTCAGTGTATAAATGCTGAAAGTAGACTTTAATATCTCTTTTGGGATTATTCAAGTCTGGTGGTGATGGTTTACCGTGTAGCCTTAATGGTTCTCGTGTAGTCGATATGTTGTGGGGTTCTAGAGAGAGTGAGATAGCAATGACACCAAAATGGAAGCTGTTATATGGGAGTATATTGATACACAGAGACGGAGCCCAGCCTAATAAGTCCAATTGCCGCCTCGTCTGGATTCTAACTGCACTGCGCCTGCGGCCGTGCCCGGTTCAAAGGAAAATCACTTGACCAGCTTGGTGTATGAGGATCATGCATATCACACACAAAATTTATATATATATATATATATATATATATATATATATATATATATATATATATATATATATATATATATATATATATATGTGTGTGTGTGTGTGTGTGTGTGTCAAGACAAGCCACGGGGGTGGAAATATTTAGCTAAGTACTTTCACACTTCTCAGTGCGTCATCAGGAGCTATACAATATTACAAGGGCGCAACTGAATAAATGAGAAAGTTTTCTCAGAGTAGTGCAGCGTGGGGTGACACCAGCTCTGGATTATCTCAGAATGTCGGGCACCGGTCGGCTTGCCACTTGCCGCTTACCGCTTGACATACATTCTGAGAGAAGCGGAGCTGGTGTCACTCACTCCCACTCCCTCTGAAAATGGTCCCTCATTTCTTCAGTTGCTGCCCAACATTCATAGCTCCTGATGACGTTTGGAGGATTTGGTTATAGGTAACATATTTTAATTAAGAAAAAGAATATAAATAAGTATACATGGTATGATATTGGGCGCAATGACAGTAGTTTGCTGGACTACGTATTGGTAGATAAAAGACTGTTGGGTAGACTTCAGGATGTACATGTTTATAGAGGGGCCACAGATATATCAGATCAGTTTTTAGTTGTAGCTACAGTGAGATTAAAAGATAAATAGGATACAAGAAAAATGGAAGCAGCAAGTAAGAGAGAGGTGAAGGTTTATAAACTAGAGGAGGATGCAGTTAGGGTAAGATATAAACAACTGTTGAAGGACAGATGGCCTAGTGTGAGTATAGGCATGGGGTAGAAGATGATATGGTAAGTTTAAGAATATAGTGTTAGTGTTCAGCAGAAGTTTGTGGTTACAGGAAAGTGGGTGCGGGAGGGAAGAAGAGATTGGTGGAATGATATAAGGAGAGTAGTAAGGGAGAAAAGTTAGCATATGAGAGGTTTTTACAAGTACAAGTGATGTAAGGAGGGAGGAGTATATTGAGAGAAAAAGAGAGGTTAAGAAAGTGGTGAAGCAATGTAAAAGAGAGCAAATGAGAGAGTGGATGAGATGTTATCAACAAATTTTGTTGAAAATATGAAAAAGTTTTGGAGTGAGATTAATAAGTTGACAAAGCCTAGGGAACGAATGGATTTGTTAGTCAAAAATCGGAGAGGAGAGTTATTAAACGGAGAGTTAGAGGTATCGGGAAGATGGAGGGAATATTTTGAGGAATTGCTAAATGTTGATGAAGATAGGGAAGCTGTGATTTCGTGTACAGGGCAAAGAGGAATAACATCTTATAGGAGTGAGGAAGAACCAGTAGGGAGTGTGGGGGAAGTGAGTGGGACAGTGGGTAGAATGAGAGGGGGTAAAGCAGTTGGGATTGATGGGATAACGATAGAAATGTTAAAAGAAGGTGGGATATAGTTTTGGAGTGGTCAGTGTTTTTATTTAATAAATGAATGGAAGAGGGTGAATTACCTAGGGATTGGCAGAGAGCATACATAGTTGTTTGTATAAAGGCAAAGGGGACAAAAGAGAGTGTAAAAATTATAGGGGGAAAAAGTCTGTTGAGTATACCTTTTAAAGTGTATGGTAGAATTATTATTGAAAGAATTAAGAGTAAGATGGAGAGTAGGATAGCAGATGAACAAGGAGGCTTTAGGAAGAGTAGGGGTGTGTAGACCAAGTGTTTACAGTGAAACATATAGGTGAACAGTATTTATATAAGGGTAAAGAGGTTTTTTTGGCATTATGGATTTGGAAAAGGCGTATGATAGGGTGGATAGGGGAGCAATGTGGCAGATGTTGCAAATGTATGGAATAGGAGGTAGGTTATTGAAAACAGTGAAGAGTCTTTAGAGGATAGTGAGGCTCAGGTTAGAGTATGTAGGCGAGAGGGGATTATTTCCCAGTAAAAGTAGGCCTTAGACAGGGATGTGTGATGCACCGTGGTTGTTTAATGTATTTATAGATGGAGTTGTAAGGAAGTGAATGCTCGGGTGTTGGGAAGAGGTGTGAGGTTAAAAATAAAGAATCTAACACAAAGTGGGAGTTGTCACAGTTGCTCATTGCTGTGACACTGTGCTTTTGGGAGATTCTGAGGAGAAGTTGCAGAGGTTGGTTGATGAGTTTGGTAGTGTATGTAAAAGGAAATTAAAAGTGAATATAGGAAAGAGTATGGTGGTGAGAATAAAAAAAAATAGGTAACGGAAGATTGGATATCAGATTGAAGGGAGAGAGTGTGGGGAGGTGAATGTATTCAGATATTTGGGAGTGGACGTGTCAGCAGATGTGAAAGATGAGAAGAATCATATAATTGACGAGGGAAAAAGGTTAGTGGTGCACTGAGGTGTCTGTGGAGACAAAGAACTTTATCCATGAAAGCAAAGAGGTGAATATATGATAGTATAGTTATCCAACGCTCTTTTATAGGTGTGAGGCATAGGTGGTGAATATTGCAAAAGGAGAAGGCTGGAGACAGTGGAGATGTTATGTCTGAGGGCAAAGTGTGTTGTGAATATAATGCAGAGAATCCATAGTTTAGAGAATAGGAAGAGGTGTGGGATTACCAAAACTTTTTCCAGAGGGCGAAGGTTATTGAGA
>WNWK01049066.1:0-13328 GCA_009830355.1 Cherax destructor | reverse complement strand
GGTAACTGTTTCTCAATTGGTGAGTACGGGCCCCCCACTCAGCCTTGAACCGATCCAGGGGAAACAGAGGACTGTGAAAAAAACCCACAATAATTACTCACCACTTACATTAATTTACATAGTAGGCAAAAGGGCCCTTTTTGAAATGGCAAACTGTAATAAATAACTCTCCAAAACCAAGGCAGGACATAGCAAAAATGTTGTTAAACATGGGGAAGCTCCAAAATAATTTAAGAGTAAGCTCTTGAACATAAAATAATGAAGATAGAGAGCCTGAAATACTTACAGTGAGATCGGGCGGGCCGTCGAGTGATTTCAACCGTGGCCGGAGCCTAGCATTACACCCTCCCCGGGGTGAAAAGGGTGTATAGCAGCAGCTAGACACTCACCCCCCCTAAAAAGCCAACTACCATTCAACCATACTCTAATACCTTCACACTTTCATCACTCCTATCTATGGACTTTTCCCCCAAAACCAAATTTGATGAAAACCGGGGCAACGAAACCAAGGTTCCACTGTAATTATGGAATATCAGAGGACAAGAGGAAACTTGGAAAGTTGAAGTGTTGCCTCCCAGTTTTCCTGTTTGTTTTTGTTTCAAGGATCAAAATTGCATTCCACTGGGGCCTTACTGTCTCTGGCTGTTTTGTGATAATTTGACCCTTTTTCTTGATTGTGCTTTTGTGCAGTGATATTCCTTTTTTTTGGCTTTCTGTTCATATTCGCTTATTGTACTGCAGCCCAAGTTTATTTGGGCAAGTGGTAAGGGCTCTCTCTCTGTTTTCCCCCCTTCTCATCCATTATCTATCCCTGACACCCACTTTCTGATTTCTTCCTTACCTCTGCCCCCCCTTTTTATTAGGTGATTTTAATACTCATTACTTCCTCTGGGAATGATCTCATTATGACTTTGGGCCGTTAGTGTTCTCTTGCTTCCCCCCTTTTTTTTTAAATATTGGCCCCCCACTATTTCGATCCTTATACATATTATATGTTTCCGTAAAGATTTTTCATTCTCTTTTTCCATAGTGCTGGGTATTGATTGGTCTTTGGGACCTGATCTTCATGACAGTAACCATTTTTTTACATCTCATTCTTACGCTCGTCCCCTTTTATCATTCCTGTTGACAAATTTTAGGGGTATATTTTGGGGGCTTTTTTTATGGTACTTTGTTTTTCTCTCTCCCTCCTACATCTCAAGATGAGTTACAGCTTAATACATCTCTGTTCTTACTGCAGATCACTTGCCATTTCCGATCTTGGGGGGGATTTCAGAAATGCTTATCCTGGTCCCTTTCCTGTGCTTGTACTGTGCAAATGAAATTTCAGCATGCAACCACTACCATTAAATAGAACCACCAACCAGTTACTTGCTTTTTAAACACACAGTTATTTGCCCATTGTGTTATACACATAGTAACATTTGTTTGTTGGTGAGTTTGTGTGTCCACTGTTAATTCCACTACTTCTATGTGTACAGTGTGGAAAATGATACACAAGTTGATTGGCAAGTACTTTCCAGACACTTCTTCCATTCTTATGGTTGCAGACCCTGTTGAGGTTGTCCTAGTAATTATTCATCGCTTTGTTTGTGTAACCCATAGGATCCATCTTTCCTGAATTTCTTTCCTCCAAACCCTAAAGGGAGTCTGCACCTCTGGATTTTACCACCTTCATCGAGGAATTTTACAGTGTACCGTTATGCTTCACAAACTTGCATCAACACTTTCCACATACCAATCAACAGCAATTGGTCCTTATGACATTCATGTCCATATCCTTCAACATTTACATCCTACAGCGCTCATCACCCTCCGTCTAAAATGGAAAATTGCCACTGTCCTCCCTTTTCATAAACCAGGTACTTCAAGCCATGACACTTCTCATTACAGACCCATTGCTCTTACCAATACACTATGTAAGTTGTCAGAATGTTTGGTTAACAAACGTTTAGAATGGTACTTAGAAACCCATAATTCTCTCTCTCCTCATCAATTTGGTTTTCATAGGGGCTGTTATACCACCAAATCCTTAATCCACTTGGATACCTATATTTGCAATGCTTTTGCCAATAATCTCTGTTATTACAGTCTTTCTTTTTGATCTTGAAAAGACTTATGACACCACTTGGCACTGCAACATCTTGGTCCATACCCATTCCTTGGGCCTCCAAGGCAGTTCTTAAGGATTTCTTGTCAGTGACACACTTCTGTGTCCAGGTTAATAATAATTTTCCCCATCTTCACCCAGGCTGAAGATGTCAGTCTTTCTGCCTGTTGTTAATGACCTTAACTTCCTTCCTTCCAATATTTGGTCATCTCTTTATATCTACAATTTTATAATGCTTATGCAGGCACTGACTGTCACCTTGTAACAGCCTCTCTCCAGAATGCTATTAATTGTGACTCAGCCTATATGTGGAGGCTAACATCCCATCTTTGCAAGATTGGCATGATGTCCATTGTCTCCATTTTATTTTTCCACTCATGACTTTCACAATCCTCTCATGTATAGGACAGTAACAGATATTAATGAGGCTTCTTTGTTTAAACATCACCCCATTTATTATGCCCCTTTCATCTCTGTATTTGCCCCTATTGGCTTCCCTTAATTTACCTCCCCACTATGTTCACCTTGCATCTTACTTTTCCCTTTCCACCTTGGTAAGTCCTGACAGTTCATGTTTACTCTTCTCCACTTTCATGTGCAAAGGCTCACTTGCTTGTTATAACTTCATGCTCACTCTTAACCCTTTCAGGGTCGAGACCCTCGATTCTTAACTCTTTCTCAGGGTCGAGAAATTTTCGAAAAAAAAAAAATTATTTTTTCTTATGAAATAATAAGTTTGTTTTTTTTCTAAATCTAATAGGGTAAAAAAAATTTTTTGCAATCAATACTTACCAAGATATGGAGGCTTGAAGTTGACAGAAAATGAACCGCTTACGGCAACATCGCTGACTGCCGGTCACTCAGTAATTTTTTATTTTATTTTTTTTTAGTTGTTTTCTTTTCTTTTTTAATTTTTCTTTTTTCAAATAACTTTTATGGCCTGTGAGACCAATATAAGTGCTGTTTTTCAAATATTCACTCGTTATTTACTACACAATAACTACACAAACTTTGTTCTCATTATATTGTTTACAAAACCAAACAATGTAAAATATTGTTTATTACTATTTTTCTATCATATATATACATATATACAGTCACTGGACATGTTCCTAGAAGTGCTGCAGCTTGTGGAACTCTTTGAAACATGGTGTCATGCACAATGGTACTTTACACTCGTCACACATAAAACGAGTGTCTCTGCGTTGTTCAGGGCATTTTTTTTGTATGTGAACAGACATGGCACCTCTTCTGAGCCTTTGTCTTGAAAGCAGTACCAGGCAGTTTCATTAGGAAGTGATCACCAGGCCTCAGACGAGAGGGTATTTGTTCATAATTTCATGGGTGGTGTTCTATTGCAGGTGCTATTACTTGGTACTTGAATATTATTTGTCTGATCACAGACAAACAAAATTCGCAATATGGTGGTTTATTTCTGGTCTTCAGCTTATTCATATTATAAGCATTGAGCATGGAAATGTCCAGAATATGGAAAAAGAGTTTTATGTACCATTTATAACTTACAAACACAATCAGCAAACCCAATCTGCATGTCACATTTGTCCACTGAATGCATATTGAGAGTGTAGTCCATCACAGCTGCAGGTTTTAGAATGGGTTCATTGGTCTCTCTATTCAGCCTGCCACTGTCTGCCATTTCATTAGGATGAACTGATGACAACAGTGTGACATCTCGTTTGTCATGCCACCGAAATGCCATGATGTCATTGGCAAAAAACGCCTGCACCTGACCTCTACGAGTGCCTACATCAAACCTAGGCATATGCCTACGATTTCCACGCACTGTACCACACACATCTGTCATGTTCACTCGTAAAAAATCACTGAGTAAAGGGCTTGTGTACCAGTTATCAGTATATAATGTATGCCCCTTACCAAGATATGGTTCCATCATTGTTCTAACCACATCACCAAAGATACCCAATAATTTCCTGGTATCTTGTAATGTATTACTTCCAGTGTACATAATAATATTCAATACAAGACCACTGTAGCAATCACAAAGCACAAACAACTTTATACCAAAGCGTTTCCTCTTGCTTGGTATATACTGCTTGAACGACAGTCTACCTTTGAACAAAATCAGACTTGTCAATAAGAAACTTCCTGAAGGGATAAAAATACATATTGAATTTATGTTTCAGATACATAAACACATTCCTAATCTTATATAACATGTTGTTTCTGTCAGACCTTGTTTTGTCTGATAAGTGTAGCATACGTAACAGTAGCACAAATCGATTCACTGGTATAATGTCACTGAAACCTGGGGTTGAAATCAGGCGGTCTGTTGACCAGTATGATTTGACATTGTGCTTATACACATGTGGCATAAGCATTATTGTGGCAAAGAAAAGATACATCTCAGCCACAGTTGTTTCTTTCCACTGGTGTAGACGTGTTTTTGGTGAAAGTATTGTGTTTGCAATGGTGTACTCGTAGTATCTGTTGCTTTCCTGACAATAATATCCATCAGGGGTTCATCAAAGAATAATTCAAAGCATTCCAGTTCAGTGGCATTGTTTCCAAGTGTACAAGATGGGTGTATTCCACTTTGACTTTCATCAAACTGATGGGGATTGGGAACAAAATTATCAGCTTTCTTCCAATCCCATTTGCGGTCTGCTGGTGGGTACTGGATATTGACAGGTGGAGGTTGTGGTTGTGCAGGTTGGTGTGGTGAGTTGGTAGGTGAGGGTGGCCTTTGTTGTAGGTCGGGTGAGTCAGCGGCGTGGGTGGCAGCATGGCTCACTGCTGGTGCCTCATGCCTGGCACCACCACCACCAGATGCATGTGCATTTTTCATCCCAATTGTAACACTATCATCTTCGTTTTCACTATCTGTTCCTGTTGTACGCCCACGGAATGTACTCCTAAATGTACTCCTAACCCTTGGAAGTGCATATGGCACGCTACCAGAGCGCATATTCCGTCGTATATACTGATGCTTCACTGGAGAATATTCCACTTCACTCTCGCTACTGGAACTGTTTTGAAGAGCCTGGAGTTCATATTCACTATCACTATCATCACCATTGCTCACATCTGAGTCCTGGATATGAGTAAATAACAGTTTCCTCCTTCGTTCTGGTACAACTGAACGTGAACAAGACGCCACAGCACCAGAGGTGGAAGGTTGTGAGTCGTTGGGTTTTCCTCACTATTACCTGTATTATGGTCATTACTTTCGGTCACAACCGCCTCAAAAACTTGAAAGTCACCTTCACTGACACCCCCATCACTATTAGAACTGTCACTGGGGAACAAAAGTGTCCCATTTCACCGAGGAGTAAGGTGTTTCTTGCTGCGAGGCATGGTGGACAAGGTGGACTGAAATGGTGTTCCCACAATGCACCACTGGGTACCTGATTTTTTTCCTACTGCGCACACTGACCATGCAGACCCATTCTCTCACATCTAGGCCTACCAGCGTTTTCCCGCTCGATTTGAAGCCACTAGAATTTATGCGCACTAGTACGTCAAACGCCCTGGCGCGTAAGACAAACTAGTACGTCAAAAACCCTGAAAGGGTTAATCACTTCCACTCTCAGTCTGTTGCAGTATACACCAATGGTTCTAAATCCCCTGACCCAGTATCGGAGGTCATTTACTAGACTCGTTCAATGTTTTCACAACCAAGCTATATGCAATTCTCATGGCTTGATAGCCATGAGAATTGCATATAACTCAGTTCCATCGATGTCTGCCTCATTTGTAGTCGTTTCAGACACTGTGCCTTACAGGCCATCCAAAATTTGATTTCCCTCATCCTGTTGTCCTTTGCATTCAGCTTTGATTATGACACATTACTAGTAAACACAAAGATGTCAGTTTTTAAATAACAAAAAAAGGCACAATACCGTGACTAGAACAATATACACACAACCCGCTGGCGGCCTGCATAGGGCCGCCAGCTTCATTGCAGTGCTCCTTTCCTAGAATATGACTGACTCCACTCCTACTACTACTACTACTACTACCACTACTACCTCCATTATTACCCCTCCACCACTTTCTTGTGCCCTCCCCTGTCTGCCTGCCTATAAATACCCCTTCTTCCTGTCCTGTGTGTTAGTGTGACTTTGTAAATGGTCCAAGTCGGACCGAAACGTCGTCGTAAGCTCCTCTCTTTTTTATATGTGCGGGTTGTGTGTGTATTGTCAGTTTTTGCTGGGTCCCTGGACACGTTGGTGTTCAGGATAATAAAGTAGACTTAACCACTCTGTTAGCTGTTCATGGCCTCCCAGTTTTCCACAGGTATATCTTACTTGGACTATTTTTTAGTGATCTCTTGACAACTCTGGCAACAATGTTCATCCGAGTTGATCCACAACAAATTGTTTTGTGCCAAACTATGTTCAGGTTTCTAGCCATTTTTCCAGCACTGTTGTGTTTAGAAGACTGCATTCTCCTGTCCGTGCAATGGCCTCATGGTCACCTCATGAAAAACACCTGGCATGCTCTGCAAGAACTGTCAGGTTACACTGTTAATTCATATCTTAATAGATTGTGCAGCCTGTCAGTGGGCACACAATTCACTTTCGTTGTCTCTGCTCCCCAACATTTTTTCCCCCTTGCTGAAAGTCCAACTTTGACACAGACCTTCACTTTTTAACACAAACCTACTTATTGCACCAACTGACCCATGTGGGTTTAGCACTTAGTTTGGGTGTGAAGCATGGGTGGTGAATGTTGCAACAAGGAAAAGGCTGGAGGCAGTGGAGATATGTCTGAGGGCAATGTGTGGTGTGAATATAATGCAGAGAATTCATAGTTTGGAAATTAGTAGGTGTGGGATTACCAAAATTATTATCCAGAGGGCTGAGGGGGGTTGTTGAGGTGGTTCGGACATATAGAGAGGATGGAACAAAGTAGAATGACTTTGAGAGTGTATAAATCTGTAGTGGAGGGAAGGCGGGGTAGGGGTCAGCCTAGGAAAGGTTGGAGGGAGGGGGTAAAGGAGGTTTTGTGTGCGAGGGGCTTGGACTTCCAGCAAGCATGCATGAACGTATTTGATAGGAGTGAATGGAGACAAATGGTTTTTAATATTTGACGTGCTGTTGGAGTGGAAGCAAAGTAACATTTATGAAGGGATTCAGGGAAACCGGCAGGCCGGACTTGAGTCCTGGAGATGGGAAGTACAGTGGACCCCCGAGTAACGAAAAAACTTCATTCCAGAAGCCTGCTCAAGTGCCATTACCGAACGAATTTACTCCCTTAAGGAATAATGTCACGTAGGTTAGTCTATTTCAGACCCCCAAAAATACACTTCCACAAGCACTTACAATATTATACTTACATAATTGTACGATTTCCGGGGTGTTCGTTACTCGGAGGACCACTGTACAGTGTCTGCACTCTGAAGGAGGGGTGTTAATGTTGCAGTTTTATAACTGTAGGGTAAGCACGCCTCTGACAAGACAGTGATGGAGTGAATGATGAAAGTTTTTCTTTTTCGGGCCACCCTGCCTTGGTGGGAATCGGCCGATGTGTTAATAAAATATAAAAACTGTACTATGATTTCCTCTTGCACTTTTCCCTACATCCACTAACCCCTACCCTCACACACTCCTGCCTTTCACTATCACCTTTGCACATTCCTCCTCTCGTATATCGATACCTGCAGCATTGTCTGACCCCTTCTGGTTTAGCGCTTAATTGTGATATTATTATTATAATGGACAGTAACAAAAAAATAATTGCACTACACTTGCATAATTATTAGTAATTATTATTACATTCATGGGAGAAGTGCTAGATCAATATGGGCAATGGAAGGCAATCTGGTTAGGTCCAGGAAGAGGGAGGCTAGGTCTAATTATTTTGAGCCCTTCAGCATCAAGGCATCTACCTCCCTAGAGGGCTTCCCTTCCTTGAACTGAACCTGAATGCCTCCTATTTTCCCAGACAGTGTGACCTCATACTAGTTTACACTCTTCTCATGAATGTAATAACCTCCCTTTACAGTTATTACTAGGTACTGTAGTTTATTTTCTTTACACTTAGTGACAAGCATTTTCTAGGACAGTATTGACCATAACAAGAAATATAAAGAAGACAATGTGTTTTTACAACAATGACAAGAAAAACACTTAAATTAAAATGGGACATTTATAATAGCTATTATAAAATGGAATTCCACTGCTACGCAAGATATTAAAATATTGCTACACGTGATATTCATCAGAACACGCATATAACCTCTCTGGATTTAGTACTTCCTCACGGCTATATTAATCAGGAACCTTCAAGGAATGTTCCTTGATGCAGGTGAAAGATTCTTGGTCTAAGAAATAGGAGCTGCTGCTACCCTGCATAGAGCACAACACCTGGGTTGCACCTTCAGAGTCTCTGAGCAAGGTTTAGTAAAGCCACCTGTTTAGACGAGTTCAAACTGCCTCCCATTTCCCAGGTGCTGTGTGATCTCTATGGGCTTAGAGAGCTTTTCCCTAAATATAAGAAGCCATACAGTACATGGGGAAATGGAAGGTAATTGGTTTCGATTCACTATCCAAAGTAATCAGGTTTGATCTTGGATTAATCCTTTCAGGGTCTGTGCCGTAGTTCTACGGCTTTGAGTTCTGGGTCCAAACCGTAGTTCTACGTCATGAGCTCAGCTCACTCAGATAAGCTTTGAGCGGTAAATTTGGGCCTAGATATGAGAGAATACATCTATGTGGTAAGTGTGCACCACATAAAACAAATCCTGCAACACACAGTGCATAATGAGAGAGAAAAAAAAACTTAATTTTCGATTAAAACAGCGACTTTGCAGTTTTTTGTATACTTTTTGTAGTTATATTTGCGATTTCTTGGTCTCATTTGATAGAATGGAAGATATGTTATAGATATAGAGAGGATTTTGATTGGATTTAGTACTGGAAATGGCTTGAAACTGAGCTCAAAGTAGCGGAAATGTTAAATTTTTGCCGATGTTCAAGAGTAAACAAATGACCTTACACGTCTAATACGCGCCAGCTGGTGGGTCTAATATACGTTCACAAATGTGGTGATATTATTTGTACAATTATTATAATATTGCATAACAGTAAATCTTCCATTTTTTGGTTTGAATAAAAATTCATTATGTGAATAAAAAATCAAAATGGAATTCATTTGTAAAGACTGAAAACGTAACTAATGAACAGAGGAAATGTTACTTTAGTGCCAGGAATGCCTGCATTGTTTATTCTGCACTCTATTTTGAAATTGGAATATTTTGAACTTTGAGTTAAATTGGCTAAATTACCAATTTCCAATCACTTTATTTTGGAGTTGAAACAGTTGAATGAGCAATTTCTTGTGCTCAATCGATAGAATAGAAGTAATACTAGTGAAATAGCTAAGTATTTGGTCGACTGGAATAATGTAATTGGCCTAAAATGGGAGTCAAATTCAGCAAAATCGCCGATTCGTAAATATCGCTGACACATCAAAATTCGCGAGAGCATAATTTCGTCAATTTTCAATCAAATTTCGTACTTTTTGTTTTATTACCCTCAGAAAAGATTCTCTACCATTTCATAAGAAAAAATAAGAATTTTTTTTTTTTTTTAAATTCTTGGACACTGGCGCACCCCTTCCAAAAATGGCCTTGGACCCTGAAAGGGTTAAACCTGATTACCATTTCCCAGATGTTGAATAACTTATTATATTTAGGGAGAAGCACTAAACCCATAGGGGTAATACAGAACCTGGAGAATAGGAGGAACAGTTCTTGCTCTAGTCCAAACAGGCAGTTTTACTAAGCCTTACTTTGTCAACTCTGGAAGTGCCATCCAGGTGTTTTGCTCTAGGTACAGTGAGACGTGTACGACATGTACGATGTGTACACACACCCCACACAGGAGAATGAAACCTATGACAATGTTTCAGTCCGACTTGGACTTTTAACTCGGTCCAAGTCAGTCTGACATGTAGTCATAAGTTTCATTCTTCTATGTGCGGATTATCTGTGTATTGCTCCAGTAAGAGGTGATTTCCAGAGAAAACCACCGAAAGGATTGATGCTAGTGAGGGACTCTTGCTGCAAGGAATTGGATTTGTCTGTTCCTTCCTTGAATTGAATTGGATTGCCTCTCATTTTCCCAGGCAGTATGTGTCCCCTACAGGTTCAGCATTGCTTCCTAAATAGTATAAGAAGCCAGGGAACAGCAAAACTACCTGTTACAACAGAGGTGACTATGGTTCAAGGTAGGTATGTGGCTTCATTTTGTTTATTCTCTCTCCTGTCCCCCTGCCCTTATTTTTTTTTACCTGATTTATGAGACCATTACTCATGTGGATTCCAAATGTTTGCAACACTGTTAATCAACTCCAACATGACCATAGACCTTCCTCAGAACCTAGAATCACTTTCAGGCAACAAAGGGCTGCCCAAACCCAGTATTGGTGCTCTACCTGCCCCCTATGGACAGCACTGCATGACCCTTGTCGGTTTAGCACTTTATTTTATTATAATAATAATGCCCCCCTATGTTACCCCTGACAATCTTGACAATAGAACTGGCTTTATCAATGCAATGATGGTTCATGGATCATTCATGTGCCAAAAAGAAGAGTGGCTTGAAGCCATTTGCATCAAAAACACACACACTTCCAATGCCTACTAGTGTCCTCCCATACTTGGACTCTCGTGTCCCACCCTTATGTAGTTCCTAAAGAGGACATTCCCATCTCATTGCCATCTGTCACCCAACCTACATAGTTCTCTCCAAATGTCCCTTCAACGATTAGACCACAACCCCAAAGACCTCCAAAACTTGAGTCCTAGCAACAACACTACCATTCCTTCACTAACCACATTTTCTGACAACTACCTAAGACTACTACTACATCTACTGCTACTTCAGAAATAAATAAGTCCCCTCACTTTCCCTGTCCTCCCCAAACAAGTCAGTCCTACCTTTGAAAGCTCTTACATCACTTGGGCCAACACTCCCCACTTTCCTTAACTGCTGCCTTCTCTACCCCACTTTCCTTGCCCATCCCACACATTACATTGCCTTCAAAGACATTTTATCTTAAAGACTTCGTGGTGGCTCCTTGTAGTGGAGAAGAGGCTCTCGGTCTGAGGAATTAGACCCTTTGGTCTTTTTCCTCCAACTCGAACCTGAGAGTCCCCAGTCCCCTTCTCCAGTCCTGTCCTTCCCATCCCTTCCCTCCCATTCCTCCTCCCTCCCTTTTCCCCATCCCATTTGTAGCCTCTGGGGTCCTCCCCTCTGGCATTATGGTTCCTAGGTAGGGGGAAGTGTGCTGGGGTTCTTCCTATGCCATAAGGTCCCTCGGGGGTGGTGTAGTTTGCTGTGGAATCTGGATCATCTGGAGGCATCCTGCTCCCTTCCCGGATTTCCGGGGGTGGAATGGGGTGTCCTGCAGATAACAAGTGTATCTCCGGAGGCTGCCTGTCATTTCTGGGAAGTGGCAGCCGAAGAAGGTATGCTTTGTGACGTGTATCCGACCGCCCTTTCTTTTGTCTGCTGAGGTGGCCAGGTGGATGTAAGGTTGCTATCCCGGAGCGCTGGTTTACTGGTGTGAAGGGTAGGGTATGGCACGGGTTCTGCGCTGCTAGCAGTGTCGCTGTCCTCTTGGATACAGGGGGAACTTACAGCCCTTTCATGCCTTCTAGTAACTATCCCTCCACTCTTCCTTTTTTTTTTTTCTTTCCTTCTTTCTTTTTGTTTTTCTTTCTTTTTTTTCTTAAAATAATAAGAAAGAATTACCACTATCATGTAGACTTTGTTCCATGATCATCCCCCCTCCTCCTCCCAGGCCATTTTTTGTTACCGCATCCTGTTTTGACCCGGCTTCATTATTGGACCATTCTTCAGACTTTTCCATACCCCTGCCCCTTCTGCTGGTGACACTTCATCGCCTGCTCCAGGTGCTGAGGCTCCACCCATCTGTTCTAGTGCCTTTGACCCTTGCACATCTTTGACTATGCATCCGGCATCCCTAAATATGGTGCAACGATTTTTGGGTCGCCCACCTGCCTTTGGTCAGGCTGCCAGCAGTCCTGCGCCTAAATGTCCCAGACCATTTGATGATGACGTTCCTTTGGTTTCTGCTCATTCCACCCAGAAATGACCTATATGACATCAGCTTCCTTTGTGTACTATGTTTACAAGTACACAAGTACACCTGTGTCCTTTTACTTAACAAATTCTTTTCCTTGCAACCGATATCTCCTACTGATTACACTGGTCAACAATTTTTTAAAAGTATGCTTAAATGAGATTAGTTAATTCTTATGTATTTTCATGTCCTGAATCCAAATATCACTTTGAAAAATGCTTATTGGCTATAAGTTTAAAGATACAAGACATGTAATATTTGATTATTTTATTATAACATACAATATGTGTCAGTATGTTTTAAACTCTAATCTGTACCTACTCTCTGCATTTTTGCTTGATGCTTATAGTGGGCTGAAGAATCATCTCTTGCCAATGGCCAGCAATAGTCTGCAAGCATTCTTGTGCACCATTTTCCTTGGTACCATTTTTTCATGGTTGAAATATCTTGGTGAAACCTTTCACCATGTTTGTCACTAACTGCCCCACAGTTCACTGGAAAAAAGTCTAAATGTGAGTCCAAAAAGTGGATTTTAAGTGACATGCTATATCCCATGTTTTTGTAAGCCTTGATGAGGTTTTTCCACCAATTCTTTATAGTTGTCTTCCCTTCTGTTTCCGAGAAATCCCTTTGCCACTTACTTGAATGCTTCCCAAGCAGCTTTCTCCTCCCCATGAAGGTCTGATTCAAAGTCACCATCTTTAGAAACTCTCGAATCTGAGGACCATTGAAGATTCCCTCTTAGCATCACTCAGTGAGGGGAAATTTTGATGTTAAATACTTGAATCCCTGATCGAATTTGTCCATAGCTTTTACAAAGTTTTACATGAGCCCCAGTTTTGTGTGTAGTGGTGGTAGCAAAATTTTGTTTGGTTCAATGAGAGGTGGATGTTGAACTTTTTTTCATCCCAGACTCCAATGATTGATGAGGTGGCCAGTCTCTCCTGATGTAGTGGGAACCTCTTGCACGGCTGTCCCATTCAAATAGAAAGCAGCAGTACTTGGTCTATCCGCCCTGCAAGCCCATCACAAGAGTAACAACCTTTAAGTCACCACAGAGCTGCCATTGATGTTCATATTTCATGCATTCCAACATATGCTTTATATTCTCATAAGTTTCTTT
>WNWK01049065.1:0-13328 GCA_009830355.1 Cherax destructor | reverse complement strand
CTTACTACTACCACTACTCTCCCTACTTACTACTACCGCTATTCTCCCTACTTTCTACTATCACTACTCTCCCTACTTACTACTACCACTACTCTCCCTACTTACTACTACCACTACTCTCCCTACTTACTACTACCACTACTCTCCCTACTTACTACTACCACTACTCTCCCTACTTACTACTACTACCACTACCAGCATTTCCTCGACCACTACTTCGTGTCAGAGCTAAGTGGTATGTCTAAGTGGTATGTCTAAGGGGTATGTCCTAGAAGCAGAGATTAAAGGAACAAAACCTGATAATTTTAGAGGAAAGAAGGACTAGAGGTGATATGATAACAACATACAAAATACTGAGAAGAATCGACGGAAAGGACAGGAACATTGTTCGTGGATCTTGAGTCGGGAACAAGAGGGCAAAGGTAGAAGTTGAAAATTCAGACTAGTCACTGGATTCTAGGAAGTATTTCTTCAGTCCTAAATTAGTCAGGAAGTGGAACCACCCGGACAGTTGAGTGGTAGAGGCAGGAACCATACATAGCTGTAAGAAGAGGTAGGGTAAGGCACTCGAAGAATGGAAAGAATATATTCAGTAGATTTCAGAGAAAAGGTGTGTTCAGGAGCTGAGACTCGACCCTAACAACTGCATTTAGGTGAGTACACACACAAATGCGCGCACACACAACATACACACATATACACACATACATACACACACATACACATACACACACACAGACACAAACACACATACACACACACACACACAAGCAGGCGCTGCAATTTAAAAAAAAAATCTTATGAGTATGTGTCTTGGTGGATGTTTTGAATGAATTTGAATTTGAATTTTCCTAACACACTTTGTGAGTGTTAATGAACGTTCAACATAAAACTCACACTATTATGCCAAAATCCTCATACATATATTATCGTACGCACATCATTGCATTCCCTCACATAACTTCATTATTGCAATTTATACACATCATTATGCATCGTCACATCTACTATAGACTGACAAATACCATTTTATCGGTTTAAATACCATATACATGTATACAATATCATCATACATAGTTCGTGTGTATAATTATAGAGAAAAAATAATATTAGTTTACAGTGAACATTAATCTTCGTTATTAGTGTATTTTGAAGCTGTTTTATAGATGCAAGATTGCAAGCATTGCATAACCTGGTGCTTTCCATGCAACATAGTGTCTTTCTTGGCAATGATGTGTTGAGGATTTCCCTAACGTCTCTCCGCGTTTGCCTCCTTCTGTTGTGGTTCTGCTGTGGTTCCGTTGTGGTTGTGTTGTGGTTCCGTTGTGGTTGTTGTGGTTCCGTTGTGGTCCTGTTGTGGTTCCGTTGTGGTTCCGTTAAGGTTCTGTTGTGGTTCAGTTGTGGTTCTGTTGTGGTTGTGTTGTGGTTCAGTTGTGGTTCTGTTGTGGTTCTAATGTCTTGGTCTAGCTCAAAGTTGCTTCTGTCCTTCGTAATAGTCTTTTATTTACCCCTGGAACCTTTTCATATTATTTTTCTCTAAATCAAACGCGACTTTTAAATGTAAATAAGCGTATTAAATATTGAATAACTTGATTAAGGTTTTAATAATCTCATTGCTTACTGATTATTTTCAAAATAGATTTCATGAGTAGGATTTAAATATATTTCTGCCGACAAGAGGAAAAAACACATGATGCTAAACTGGCTTTAATTGTTTATAGCTTTATCATGATTTAATCAATCTCTATGTAAAGTAAAGCATTGCTATGACTCGTTAAAGCTTTGCTTAGAGAAAAACTTTCCCTATAATCAATTAGTCAACAATCGATATTCTGAGGAAGAATTAGGTACATGTGGACCATCTGGGTATCCCTTCCTTGCATCGAACCTGGATCCTTCCAAGGCACTTTATGACTCACGAAATCGTAATGACACGATTGCAAACAAACCTTACCACGGGTGGGGTTAGAACCCGCGATCAGAGAGTCTCAAAACTCCAGAGGGTCGCGTTAGCCACTGGGCCTATGGGTTTAGTGCTTCTCCATAAATATAATAACAATAATAATCCTATTACGATAACATAACCATTAAACCAGAGGCGTACTACAATTACATTACGTTATACCGGGTTTGCTACTGTTATGCCCACATTGTGAAGAATTGCCCACTGAATGACGAAAATTGCTTCGTTATAGCCCAGCCAAAATGCTTCATTTGTAACAGCGGCCACTGTACCTTGGCACCCAAATGCTCCGTCCGGAAAGAAATCATCAGTAAGAATAAAACAGAAGACCAGGAAAAACTCAGCAGCACCAAGACCTGCACTTATAGAGCCGTTACTGACATACATTCAGGCAGAAACTCAGAGGAAACTACAAGTCACACTACAACCAGCCTCTGTACCTGTTATTGAACCAACTCCAATTCTACAAGATAGCACGTCTTCCAATATCCTGTAGCTTGCCCCGGAACCTACGACTCAACCATCATCGAATTGTTCCTCCCAAATAGTCTACAATGCATAAAGTTTCCCGTTGTTGTTCCCTAAATACTCAGGATCATCACCAACAAAAAAGACATCTTTATTCATCCAGATCCTCCAAGTACCACCACTCAAGCCACAGCACCTTCACCCTCGACTGACCATGAGGATGTAATTTTTGTAGGAGTAGACGACTGTGCTCTAGGCCTCAACCTGGCAAACTTGTCCTTCTTCACTAAACCCACAAACAGCAGTATCCTGCTCGCCAGAGAATTCCACATCAGACTTTGCAGAGATACTGTGAAATACACCTGACGCATCACAACAGTCTCCACACCGTCCCAAGTTCAAGAATATGTGAAATAATTCACTCAAGTTCGCATCATTGGCTTATTCTTCCTGCCTCACCAAACTCACACCTCATTCAACATGAGTTGTCACTCGTGAATCAAACTTTGAAGAGAACACAGCCTACTGCCATCGCCTCCACGAGCTTGCTGAACTCCTGCGCCTGAACCTGCTGAACTGTGCCTGCCTGCTGCTTCCTGCTTGTCAGTCTACCTTTACACAACGTAATTTGGTTCGCTCTGCACCTAGGTCAAGCCTGGCTCTTTCTCTCCGATTGAAGAGCTTTCGTTCAAGAGTTATTTTCTTGGCCTATCCCTATTTCAGGGCTCTTATAGGATTTTTACTGCACTTCATGTCATATTATGTCCCATTACCATCTTGTTCAGCAGCCTTATCTACTCAACAGTACATTTAAATTTGTTTCCCATCATTCTCTATATGAAAGGTGGGTTTTAAATGTGTTTAAGCGTGTCAAAAATTATATATGATTAAATATCGTTTAGTTTGATTAAATATTGAATTACTCGGTGTAATGTGTGATAAATGGTTTTGAAAACCGACAAGTTAAAGAACTGAGACACTTGTGCAATATATGGGAAACGTTTCGACTTTGAGGTAATCAGTCCCTGAGCCTGGAATCGATGTGTTTAGTCCATCACCCCTGTAGGAAGCACAGCATAGGGCCAGCATAGGCTTATATACTGTAGTCAGGTGAGTCGAAGCAGGATCCCGCCTCCTCCTGCTTCCACTCACCTGACTACAGTACATAAGCCACTTCTACGGCCGTATGCTGTACTTCCTACAAGATTGATGGACTGAACACATCGATTCCAGGCCGAGGGACTGATTACCTCAAACTCCTCCTCTCCTTATACCTTCCTGCTTTCTATTGGACTGATGAAACCACTGTTTGGCGAAACGTTTCTTCAATATAGATTCCCATATGTTGCACAAGTGTCTCAATTCTTCAACTCGGTGTAATACACAAAGAGACAGAAACACCTTTCGGTCAATACACGCTGAGACAAACACAGTGCTCAGTGCTTATAAACTGCTAGATACACCTCTCTGGGTGTATATTTTAAAGGAAACGGTTACATAATGACTCTTATTATGCTTGTTAGACTACCAGTTCTCTCTTGAGAGGAGACGTATGTGGCGGCATCTAGTGAGGGAATTATCTTTATTTTTGTTACTTCATCTGCCGTCTTCTTTCTTCTTCTCACGTTTTCTTTCTTCAGGCGAGGCTACTTTTGTTTCCTCAGTTACACCCGCCCGGCAGTCCACATATTAGTATTCTGGGATTTTCTAGTGTTTTGAAGGCTCCAAGACTTACTTCTTAAGCACTGTCTAATATCTTGGCTTTCAACTTCATGTATTTTGTCCTTTTATTTTTTTCCCGGTCCCCAGTTCATGGCTTGGTTCCCCATGGAGAGGTAGAGTTGGACGGGTGGTGTAAGAGGACTTTGAATAAATATTGAGCAAAGGAAATCGCAGACAACACGGGAACAAAGAGGAAGGGAAGAAACTCATGTCTCATGAGAGACAGTTTGAAAATCATTTGGCATCATAAGCCAAAACAGCACCAACGTTACTCAACAGCCACATACGGAAAGTAATGATTTGAAACTAGGTGATAAGGCTGAAGGAGGAGAAAGAACGAGCGAACGAACTACTCACAGGTAAGAACCCACATGGGGCGAGGGGGAAGTGGGGACAGGCGAAGGAGGAGGAAAGGTTGCTGAAAGACAATGGCGAGAGGTATGTGAAGAGCTTAACAAATTATTCAAAGGAGTCCTCACAGATTATTTATTTTCTCAGGTGCCACGCGAGTGTCACGCGAGTGACCCGCGTGCTCCGTGTTTTTTTCGTGATTACCGCGATCTCGTTTGCGTGCCAGAACTCTAGACTGTGCCAGTGAACTTATAAGGTTCATCCGTCCAGCGCTTGGAACCAAACTAGCAGAAAAAATAGTATACACTGCGTCAAAAAGGAGAATTAGTGTGCAATACCTGCCAGAGTATACTTTCAAGAGGGGACGTTAGGCTTAGTGTACTGTGTGTAAATAACAACAATACTAGAACCTTTTTTGCCAGAGGAAAGAGTCTCCAAGATAATAGTGTCATATATAGTGTTATAGTGTTTATCACAGTGGTACTGTAATATATAGATAAGATACCAAATAAATGTAAGGTGAAATTTAAGGTGAATTTAGGCCTAAGGATGCAAAGTCCATGTGGTAAACAGTTGCCAACAGTCGCCAGAACCCTACCATGCCGGTCAGCTCGTATTAATAATTTTTAAACCTGCCAGTGTACCTGACCTAAAATTTAGTGATACTATCCACCTAGTGTCATCATTCAGAAACCTTACAGTGTTGCTGTAGCTATTAACTAGTAACAAATCGGTACTTATTGCGATGGAGTGACGTATACAGTTTGTGGTAATACACTAAACCTGTAGTTAGCAGGGGTCGCAATATACACAACGAAAATTAAATATTCCTCCAGTAATCTTCATCTTCAGAAGCCACGGCTGCTCCAACACGCAAGTTATACTTTTTGTATCAAACTGAACACATATTACTGTTAACTATTCTTCCAGTAGTCCTTTTCATGTGCTAGTCCAAAATCACCGACTGGATACGCCCAAATAAGTGATCCACTAATCCGGATTCGCCGGATTCGTCAAGAACAAGGTATCCTCTGACCGGATTCAAACGGATTCGTTGAAAACAAGGTATCCTCTGACCGGATTCAAACGGATTCGTTGAAAACAAGGTATCCTCTGACCGGATTCATAAGCTGACGGGGTTTACACGCCCTTATTAAACACCCAAACAGCAACTACAACAAATAGATACAATACAAATAGACAGATCTACCTTAATTAAGGTGGTTATTAGTTAAAATATACAGTGAGCACAAACCGGATTCGCCCGGATTCGTCCAAGAAATAAGTGAACAAAGGACCGGATTCAAACGGATTCGTTGGAAATAAGCCAATCAGAGGAACTGTTAAAAACAACTAAATACTTCGAGAAATTATAGACTAGCTAGCTAAGAGAGTGGTAAGATGACCACCACCATGAAGATCTGTGTAGTCTGTAGAAAGGGTAAGGGACGAAAACAGGCCTGGATTGCTTGCAATCTCTGTGGTCAATGGTCCCATGGTATATGCAGGGATTTTCAACCAGTGACCACACTTGACATAAACTCAGAGAAATGTTTTTGGGTCTGAACAAACGAGATACACCTGTATGAGAAAATTGCATCTATATTAAAAGACAAGAACACCAATAAAAGATCCTTCTTAAAAGACATGTCAACATGGTATGACAGCTGGGAAAATAAGATGGGTGGTTTGGAAGGGGCTGTCTTGAACGACAGCGCTCCTGAGGGTGCTAGTGTTGTCCTGGAGGATAGTTCTCCTGAGGTGCTAGTGTTGTACTGGTTGACAGTGCTCCTGAGGGAGCTAGTGTTGTCATAGAAAACAGTGCTCCTGAGGGTGCTAGTGTTGTCCTGGAGGATAGTTCTCCTGAGGGTGCTAGTGTTGTCCTGGAGGACAGTGCTCCTGAGGGTGCTAGTGTTGTCCTAGAGGACAGTGCTCCTGAGGGTGCTTGTGTTGTTCTGGAGGACAGTGCTCCTGAAAGTGCTAGTGTTGGAGATGGAACAAAAGGGGATGTTAGCACTAGTGCTGAAGATAGAAATGAGACAGGAAAACACGCACCAATAGGGAATACATTAGGGAACACAGTCACAAAAAAAAACAAGGCAAACACAAACCAGGCCTATGCAAATATTATGCATTTGGTATCTGCAGGCATGGAATTTCTGGGAAAACAGATGGGACATGCAAATTTGACCACCCCAGAAAATGCCGTGCCCATATGACAACAGGAAAATGCAACCTCCCTTCCTGTGAGCTTTTCCACCCTGAAATGTGTCACTCATCAGTTCAGGAACGACAGTGCTATAACCTATATTGCCAGGCACACCACCTAAAGGGTACAAGACGACACAGAACATCCAGACCATGGGAAAATCTGGGTAGCCAAAGCCACTCCAGAGAGAGATTTTTAGAGCCAGAAAGGCAAAAAGCTGGCAGGAAATGACAGAAATCGTACACCAACTGCAATCATTTCTGGAGTGGAACCACAGTCAATGGCCTCCACTCCAGAACAACAGATATTAGTGCCAGGAAAAAAAGACCCCCCATCCATACCACCAATCCGATGACATTCATCTTTGCAAATATACAGGGTCTAGAGCCAGCGACGAACAACAAAATACCTTACATCCGTGGACTGCTTACAGAGTCAAATGCAATGTTTGCGGCTTTCACAGAGACCCACATAAAGGATCACTTGGACAATGAAATATGGGTCCCTGGCTACAACCTATACAGATGTGATAGAGTGAACAAGCATAAGGGGGTTGGCCTGTATATCACAGTCACTTATATGCTCAGAACTACTAAATGCCTCAAATGATGTAGTTGAAGTTTTAGCAGTAAAGATCAAGAATCAAAACCTGGTCATCGTGGTTGAATACAAGCCTCCGGATGCAACGTCCCAACAATTCCAGGAACAGCTTCTGAAAATTGACCACTGTCTTGAAAACTTTCCAGCTCCTGCCCCCAACATCTTGCTCCTGGGGGACTTCAACATAAGGCACCTAAAATAGAGGAATATTGCAAATAATGTGGTAGTAGAGATAACACCAGGAGGCAGCTCAGATGAAAACTCGCACACACACGAGTTTTAAAATCTCTGCACCAAATTCACCTTAAACCAGCAAATAATAGAGCCTACAAGATTGGAGAATACGCTGGACCTCATCTTCACTAACAATGATGATCTGATACGAAATGTCATCATATCAAAAACAATATACTCAGATCACAACATAATAGAGGTTCAGACATGTATGCGGGGAGCCCCAGACTAACAAAATGGGATCAGTCGCGATGGAGCCTTCTCCAAATTCAACTTCAATAACAAAAACATAAGGTGGACAAAGTAAACCAAGTCCTAAATGATATAAACTGGGAAGATAGCCTAAGCATCACGGATCCTAACCTATGTCTAGAACAAATTAAATCTGTGGCACTTGAGGTTTGCTCAAGACAAATTCCCTTAAGGAAAAGGAGGAGAAGATGTAAACTAGAAAGAGAGAGGCGCTCCCTATACAGGCGAAGGAAAAGACTAACAGAGCGGCTACAAGAGGCCAATATATCTGAAATACGGAGGGAGACACTGGTCAGAGAAATAGCAAACATCGAATTAACACTAAAGGAATCTTACAGAAATCAAGAAATGCGAGAAGAACTAAAAGCCATAAATGATATTGAAAGAAACCCAAAGTTTTTCTTTTCTTATGCCAAATCAAAGTCGAGAACAACATCCAGTATTGGGCCCCTACTTAAACGGGATGGGTCCTACACAGATGACAGCAAGGAAATGAGTGAGATACTAAAGTCCCAGTATGACTCAGTTTTTAGCGAGCCGCTAACCAGACTGAAAGTCGAAGACCTAAATTAATTTTTTATGAGAGTGCCACAGAACTTGATGGACTCAAACCCATCTGACATTATCCTGACGCCAAATGACTTCGTAGAGGCGATAAATGACATGCCCATGCACTCCGCTCCAGGCTCAGACTCATGGAACTCCATGTTCATCAAGAACTGCAAGAAGCCCCTATCACGTGCTTTTAACATCCTATGGAGAGGGAACATGGACACTGGGGTCGTCCCGCAGTTACTAAAAACAACAGACATAGCCCCACTCCTCAAAGGGGGCAGTAAAGCATTGGCAAAGAACTACAGACCAATAGCGCTAACATCCCATATCATAAAAATCTTTGAAAGGGTTCTAAGAAGCAAGATTGCCACAAATCTAGATACCCATCAATTACAAAACCCAGGGCAGCATGGGTTTAGAGCAGGTCGCTCCTGTCTGTCCCAACTACTCGACCACTACGACAAGGTCCTGGATGCTCTAGAAGACAAACAGAATGCAGATGTTATATACACAGACTTTGCAAAAGCCTTTGACAAGTGTGACTATGGTGTAATTGCTCACAAAATGCGTGATAAAGGAATAACAGGAAAAGTTGGCAGATGGATCTATAATTTTCTAACAAATAGAACACAAAGAGTAGTAGTTAACAGAGTAAAGTCTGAGGCGGCTACGGTGAAAAGCTCTGTTCCACAAGGCACAGTACTCGCTCCCATCTTGTTCCTCATCCTCATATCGGACATAGACAGGGATATAAACCACAGTGCCGTGTCCTCCTTTGCTGATGACACCCGAATCTACATGACAGTGTCCACCATTGAAGACACTGCAAGACTCCAAGCAGACATAAACCAAATCTTTAAAAGGGCTGCACAAAACAATATGAGGTTCAATGATGAGAAATTTCAATTACTCAGATATGGAAAACGTGAGGAAATTAAAATTTCATCGGAGTATAAAACAAATTCCAACCACACAATAGAGCGAAAAACTAATGTCAAAGACCTGGGAGTGATCATGACAGAGGATGTCACCTTCAAGGACCATAACACTGTAGCAATCGCATTTGCTAGAAAAATGACAGGATGGATTATGAGAACCTTCAAAACCAGGAATGCCAAGCCCATGATGACACTTTTCAGGTCGCTTGTTCTATCTAGGCTGGAATATTGCTGCACACTAACTGTACCTTTCAAGGCAGGTGAAATTGCTGACCTAGAAAATGTGCAGAGAACCTTCACAGCACGCATAACTTCGATAAACCACCTCAATTACTGGGAACGCTTGAAGTTCCTAAACCTGTACTCTCTAGAACGCAGGCGATAGAGATACATTATTATATACACATGGAAAATCCTAGAGGGATTAGTACCAAACTAGCACACGAGAGTCACTCCCTACGAAAGCAAAAGACTCGGCAGACGATGCAACATCCCCCCAATGAAAAGCAGGGGTGCCACTAGCACGTTGAGAGACAACACAATAAGTGTCAGGGGCCCAAGACTGTTCAACTGCCTCCCAGCGTACTTAAGGGGGATTACCAATAGACCCCTGGCTGTCTTCAAGCAGGCACTGGACAGGCACCTAAAGTCAGTGCCTGACCAGCCAGGCTGTGGTTCGTACGTCGGCCTGCGTGCGGCCAGCAGTAACAGCCTGGTTGGTCAGGCTCTGATTCACCATGAGGCCTGGTCACAGACCGAGCCGCGGGGGCATTGACCCCCGGAACTCTCTCCAGGTAAACTCCAGGTAAACAGAAGAAAGTGGAGAGGAGCAGCAAGTAGTGTAATGAGAAGAGATCAACTGGTGCTTGACAGAATCAGCCCAGTAAACGAAGTTATTAGATCTCAAAGTGAGCTTAGTGTAGCATAAACAATACTACCAGTCAACATATTTTCACAGACTCTATGAGACTAAATAACAAAGGTATTTAACCAATGTCTTCAGTGAAGACAGTTGCGAGAAAATTTAGAAAAAGATAACAAATATAAAAACTGGGAGAGGCCAGATGAACTGAATTACTGAATCTGTAATTTGAATACCGTCAAAAAATCTGGAGAAGATAGTAAGGAAAAGATTAATGGAGTATTTTGCGATTTTAAAAAAAAACAGCGTGGATGGACAATTCTGTCGTACGAATTTGCTGGAGTTCTATGACAAAGTCACTAAGATGAAATACGAAAGACATGGTTAGGTAATGTTCACAAGCCTGAACTCGTGCTAAGACTGGTGACCAGTCCAAGAAGCTTTTGGGTCAGCAAGTCTCGACCACATATTGCTTCACCTGCTGCCCACCTTACACTTCCTCCACAGCGTCCTCTCTCGTGGCCCCTACTGGCTATGATGTATGCCCTGGGGAACACCACCAGTTACTCCAAAGAGTGGATTCGAATCCTCTTGCTTTCATCAAACATATCCAGTGTAGATCTCTGCAAACATATATAACAATATTTGGCTAATTGCTGTTGGCCTGGAACAAATTTAAAGTGAATAATTGCCACTAAATTTGAATTCTTGCATATGTTACTCACATTAAGTAGATCACTATTGTCATAGCCTCTTAGGTTTACATTTTTGATCACATCTTCACATCTGGATGAATCAGGAAAGTGCCGAGAGAATTATAAAAAACTAACCTCAATGTCATTGCAAAGAAGTGTTAGTTACTGAAGAAACAGACGAGACAGACGAGTCCAAGTTCTCTTCAGTACAGAATTCTCTTAGACCTATGACAGCCTAGGCCTATGACAACATAGGCCTAGCCCGATTCTAACATACCTTCATTGCCATTTTCTCCTCTATGGCTGCTCCACTCACTCACCTTCTTATGATAGGAATAGTGTCCAAGAAGAGAATTTACTAAACACAAGAAAGATTATTGTCAGATCCTATTCTAAAGGTCCAAGATTTCGTAAAATAATTTACCTCGTAAACAGATACCAAAGTTGGCACTAGTGCCTTCTTGGCCCAAAGAAAATTGGAAAGTAACAGCCAGTTGCATTAAGTAGCATATTTTTCTAAGGATGATAAGGACTTACATGACCTAAGGACTTACATGACCTAGTTGGAAGCTCTAGTCATCTTTTAGGCTTGAGGTCACGTCACGAGTATGTTTCAGCCTAACAAGCTGCACCTAAAATCTCATTGCATTGGCTAAAATTTTTAACATCTTGCTTTGCCAAACACACACCTACACACACCAACACACACACACACACGCCTGGTGGCTAAAGCTCTCGCTTCACGCACAGAGGGCCGGGTTCAATTCCCGACGGGCGGAAACATTTCAGAAGTGTTTCCTCACCACACACACACACACACACACACACACACACACACACACACACACACATACAACAGGCCTAGTTTTTAATCGACATGTGCCTAGGACAAAATGGTAACTAACAAAATGGTAACTAACACACACACACACCCAAGTGCAAAGGTTTGCAACAAGACTAGTCCGGAGCTAAGGGTATGTCATGTCCTACGAGGAGAGGTTAAGTCAAATCGACCTGACGACACTGGAGGACAGGAGAGATAGGGAGGACATGATAACGACATATAAAATTATTGAGAGGAATTGACGAGGTGGACAGAGACAGAATGTTCCAGAGATGGGACACAGTTGGAAGTTGAAGACTCAGATGAATCACATGGATGTTAGGAAGTATTTCTTCAGGCACAGAGTGGTCAGGAAGTTCAACAGTCTGGAAAATGACGTAGTGGAGACAGAATCCATAATAGTTTTAAGATGAGGTATGATAAAGCTCATGGAGCAGGGAGAGAGAGAACCTAGTATCGACCAGTGAAGAAGCGGGGCCAGGAGCTATGACTCGACCGCTGCAACCACAAATAGGTGAGTACAATTAGGTGAGTTCACACACACACACACACACACATGAGCAGAGCGAAGCTACTGGTCATGGGCGATTTCAACCACAGGGAGATCGACTGGGAGAACCAAGAACCACGTGGGGGTCCAGAAACTTGGAGAGCCAAGATGATGGATGCGGTACTGGAAAACCTGATGCACCAACATGTCAGGGACACGACCAGAGTGAGAGGAGAAGATGAACCAGCAAGACTGGACCTTGTATTCACCCTGAACAGCTCAGATATTGAAGACATAACACACGAGAGCCCCTGGGAGCCAGTGACCATATGGTGCTGAGCTTTGAGTACATTGTAGAGCTACAGGTGGAGAGGGAAAACGGTACCGAAAGAGACAAACCAGATTTTAAAAGAGGAAACTACACACGCATGAGGAATTTCCTGCAGGAGGTTCAGTGGGAAAGGAAATGGATGGACAGACAATAAATGAAATGATGGAATACGTAGGGTCAAAGTGCAAGGAGGCAGAGGAACGGTTTATACCCAGAGGAAAAAGATTAAACGGGGAAAGGGCCCGAAAGAGTCCTGGTTTACCCAAAGGTGCAGGGAGGCAAAGACTCAGAGTGTCAGAGAATGGAAAAGGTACAGAAGGCAAAGAACCCAAGTAAACAAAGAGAGTAGTAGAAGAGCTAGAAACAGTATGCACAGGTACGGAGGAGGCCCAGAAACAGTACGAAAACGACATAGCATCGAAAGTTAAGTCCGACCCGAAGCTCATGTACAGTCACATCAGAAGGAAAACAACAGTTAAAGACCAGGTGATAAGGCTGAGGAGAGAAGATGGGGAACTCACAAGCAATTATCAAGAGGTATGTGAGGAGCTCAACTTGAGGTTTAAGGAAGTATTCACAGTGGAGGAAGGAAGGCAGCTGGGTAGACAGGATGGGGTGCGTCACCAACAAGGGATGTATCAAGTGCTAGAGGGCATACACACAACTGAGGAGGAGGTGAAGCAGTTACTCAGTGACCTTGATACCTCAAAGGCGATGGGTCCGGACAATATCTCCCGTGGGTTCTTCGGGAAGGAGCTGAGGTACTGAGTGTGCCACTTACCATAATATTCAACACATCCCTTGAAAATGGGCA